>OVBE01004718.1:0-23266 GCA_900406425.1 Iberis pinnata | reverse complement strand
AAATATTTTATCTAACCTAATCTTCTAGAATTCTTATTTCCTTTTCCTTTTAAGCTTAAGTCATCATTCTCTCTTTTCACTCAGCCGCCGAGAAAATTAATCTTGAGTTTTAGCTTCAGATCCGGTCACCGGTGGTTTTCATAGCGTCGGCACCAGCCCCTTTTCTTTGCTTTTCGTTTTTTGTAGTTTTTTCTTCCCGGTTTGTAGGGTCTTTTCGTGATAGTGGATTGTGGCTTGTTCCATCGTTAGCTTGGTTCCGGTGTAGTTGGATAGAGCTGTTCTTTCACCGCCGGCGGTGAAAACGCCGGACCGCTAGGCTTACGGTGCAGATCTCTGCGAACGTCGGTTATACTAGTGGTGAGCTCCAGCGGAGGACCTAGCTTCCCCGGTTTGAGTAATCGCTTCTCGATCTTTGCGCCTGATTGACTCTCCTCTCCTTCGACCAGTGGTTTCTGGAGGAACGAAAGCTTATCAGGTTGTTCCCGGTTGTTTTCTTTCGCCGGGTCCTTTTTAGTATGTTTGGTCTTATCGTCTCCTCACCGTGTTTGGTTAGGTTCAGTCTTTGGTTCTTGGTTGAAGGTTCTGGTGTGCTGCTTTGCCTCTATTTTGGTCATGTCATGTTTATCTCAGCCATGTTCTAGGTTCTATTTGCTTTAAGGGGTTGAAGGTTTTTGGTGAGATCCTCTCTGGTTTTTTATGGTTTGGTTGTGTAGGTTGAGTTCTAGATTTGATAAATCTGGTCTTAGTGTTCTCTTGCCTTTTTGTCTCGTTTTTTCTTCTTGGTTCAAGGTGCTCAAGGATGTTCCTTTCTGGTTTGTTTGGTTGCCTTGGTCCTTGTTTTTGGCTTTGGTTTGGGTTTAAGGTTTAGCTTCTATCCATGAGGAATGTAGTTTTCTTTCTTCTGGTTTGGTCTTCTCTTCATCCTCTACGATTTAGTGTTTCGCAACAGTTAGTGGGACGCTCCTTTCTTCTACATACGAAATCAGTCTGAGATCTTAGCATTGTTTGACTTCTCTTTTAAGGCTTTCACCGACGTTCTTATCGTCTTTGTTGTGTCTAATTCAAAGTAAGGTTGAAGTTTTGTCCTGAGATGCTTTTAGTTTCTGGAAGAGTTGCTCGTTTTCATTTGAGAGGTAGTATCTGATTCACTTTGGAGGTTTCGCCGGAAGTGTTCTTATCACCTAGCCTTTTCCTCCAGGATTGGAAGTTGTCACTATTCTCAGCCTAGTCTTCATGGTGGTCCTTTGGTTTCTCTCTCTTTCCAGTTTGGTGTTTTTGATCCGTATGTAGTTTCATAATTTCTCGGTTGTGGTGTGTTGGCTCCGGGGATTTGTGTAAAATCTGTCGGCTTATGTTTTTTTTTCTTAGTTTCGGTGTATTTATGTTGTAGTTGTATCAGTTTGTAATTCCTTTTTCATAATCTTAATAGATGGTAAAAGTCATAACCATTGGACTGATCACTTTTTGTTCTTCGCTCTATAATTTATTTATTTGTGTATTAAGATGGTAAATATGAAACTTAAAACTAATTAATAAGAACACAAGTGAACATAAGATTATTTAATAGGAAAAAATAAAAAAGAAACTACAATTTCTTTTAATCCTCATGTAGAAATTGCATGCGGCTGGTTAGGATTGAAATCGGGTGTGAGTAATTTAGTGAAAGGATTAGAGAGGTCGGGATAAAGATATGTGGTGGTCTAATTGAAAAAGATTAGAGCTGTATAGGTTGGTTTTTTTTGTTAGGTGGTTGGCGGTGCAGATCAAGTAGCATAAAGAATAGTTGGATTATGGGTCACCATTTCATTTTTCTGCTCCTTTTGTATATGTGGTCAACCAGAACCGATTTCGAATCACGGACTCTCGGCGATCGATTTGCTTGGCTGGAAAAGCTAAGCGGTCATTCCGGTGCCGGTGTTCACGGCATTCACGGATTGGGTCTCAGGTGCACTGGAGATTATGTAAGTGATGTACAGGAAGAACACATGTGAGTATATTCGGGCCACGTGACTACCACTGTTTTTCTCAATTAAGTTTTATTTCACTATTAGTATATTTGTATGTTAGGATAAACTCTATGTACTTTTTGTTGTATTGTCTTTAACTTTCTTATGTTAGTTTTCTTAGAGCATACCTGTTGGGGTACACGTCCGCCGATCGACTTCTCTTTCGGTTTTATACTGATAACACGAGAGTTATAGGCATGTTCCAATTGTGGAGCCATAATGGATGATGTATTCCCAGTATGAGAATTATTCTACTCCAATATAGAGTGTTAGTTTACCTCTAATTATAGGTCAGTTTATCATGTGTAGGTTTAGCAGTTCCGCTTTGTGGGATTGTAATGTACCATTTATGGGTTGTTTTCTGAATTTAATGTAAGTAAGTTGTCGACCAAAATTGTTTTAAGGTTTTTCCAAAAAATAAATATTCCTGGACCAGACTGGCCTTTAATATAAGTAAGTTCTCTAATGCAGAATGTGATGCTTGTATTTGCTGGGAAAACTGTGGCAGACTAGAATAATATTGGATTAGCTCCGTTTTTAGGTTGGAATGTTATAAATCAATCTTTTAGCGAATTGAAATCATGGATTAAAGCTCAAGATGAACCATGTAATACCCCCACAACATAGCTTAAGGCAGGAGAGACAAGTGGTAAGCCAACATAATAATTGGATTTGCAATGTCGATGCTTCTTGGGTGTATGATAACCAACATGCAAAAAGAGGTTGGATACTTTGTTCATCACAAGGAACTCCAATTTTATTAGGACAAGCCAAATTGGATCATGCCATCAATCTGCAACATGTGGCGGTGTTGGCGCTACATGATGCAATATCCAGTCTAAATTAGTTGAGTTATCATGATTCCCTTTTCAAAGGGATTGCGAGGATATTTATGTGAAACTAGGGAAATATTAACGAAGGGGACAAGCACTAGACCGGATTTTTGGTAGGATAGGTGTGTATATGAATGGTATTATAATCCGGGAATGGAGTTTAGCCCTTGATAAAAAACTAAATGTGGAAGCACTCATGTCCAATTCCTTAATGCAGAATATGTTGCTTGTAATTGTTGGAGAAATTGTTGCATGCCAGAATAATATTGGATTAGCTTCATTTTTAGATTGGAATGTTATATATCAATCTTTTAGGGAATTGAAGTCATGGATTGAAACTTAAGATGAACCATGTAATACTCCTACAACATAGCTTAAAGCAGGGGAGATAGGTGGTAAGCCAGCATAATAATTGGATTTGCAATGTCAATGTTTCTTGGGTCAATGATAACCAACATGCAAAAATAGGCTGGATACTTTATTCATCACAAGAAACTCCAATTTTATCAAGACAAGCCAAATTAGACCATGTCCTTAATCTGCAATATGTGGAGGCGTTGACGCTATATGATGCTATATTCAGTCTAAATAGGTTAGGTTATCAAGATATCCCTTCTCAAAGGGATTGCAAGGATACTTATGTGAAGCTAGAGAAATATTATCGAAGGGGACAAGCGCGAGACCGGGTTTTTGGCAGCATAGGTGTATATATGAATGATATTATGATATGTGCTGGAAATGGGAATGAGTTTAGATTTCAATATGTATCTAGGATAGAGAACGAGATCGCTGATAAATTAGCTAAAGAAGCTCGTCGTTATAGCGCTAATTTTATTATAAAGTGTTATGAACATTGAATGTATCGTGATATTTTATGAAATGAAATGATATGTTAGATAGTGGCGAACTCATGTTGTGATATGGGGGGTCAAGTGACATCCCTAAAATTTATTATAATTTCTTTTGACTAGTACTAGTAATTTATATGCGGTCTAAAGATAAATTCTCATGTCTCTTTTTTGTGAGGTAATGAGTTCAATTCTCCCTTATGCGGTTCTACTCTAATTTTTAATGTTTCTTTTAATAAAAATCTCGCTAAGAAAATGTTATTTTACAATTTTTCTAAATTTTAATCGGTTTATGTACTTTGTCACTCTTATGATAGAAAAATACAATATATTCTATAACTATGTAAAAAAAATTATGCCAAAAAGAAATTCTATTTTGTTTGACATATTAGTTTATATGTAAAAAATTATTAGAAAAAGAGAATTTTCATTTTTTAACGTATTAGTTTTCAAACAATATAAACATATTGATTTTCACGTGTTTGGTCCGTTTTTATTAATTTAATAACTAATAATATCTTTCAAAACAAGTGACTAAAAAGCTACTAATTTAATATAGTACGAGCATATATTTGATAAAATTTGAAAATCAATTTATATACTATAATGTTGTTTTTACCGTAAAATCAATCCAAAAACATATAATTTTTTTATAAAATTTCTATATCAATAATTATATTAATAAATATTAATATTTTAATTTTTTTTGTTGAACCCGGTAAAAATATCTCTGGATCCGTCACTGATGTTAGACGTAAGAAAAATCATAATATATAAATTATAACTTTATGTATGAAAAGAGGTATATGCGAAAGATCAAAATAACCCCTAACGGTTTAAGAAAAAAATATATTTCTGGATATATTTTTACAAAAACAATTCTTACTATATACCATTTCCCTGGTGTTTGTAAAATTTTTTTTCTCTAACTAAAATTCTATATTTTCCAATAATACTATAAAACTAAAATTAACTCTAAGCCCAAAAATCTAAACTCTAAATTTAAAATAATAAATCTAAAGTAATAAATCCGAATCTAAGAATTCTAATTTTAAATTGTTAAAATCATTTTAAAGTTAATTTTATTTTTGGAAAACAGGTTTACAATTATGTTTTTTTTTTTAAGGTAATGATATCATTATAAGGACAAAAACTTATTAACAGTAGTTTAAATTATTATTTTCCCAATTTTAGTGGTGACTTTTAAGGGTAGTGGTTATAATGTGGTGGTGCTTAGTTACATGCGCTACTGAAAATACGGTCCATATATATTCATAATGTTTACGCGTTGTTGAAAAAGATGTTATCAAGACGTTCATAACTGATAACACTACTTGGGGCGTGTCCGTGCTACTAATCAGGACGCTAGCTTCATGGATTTAACACCACTCTAGCTTAATTCTGAATGAAACGCCATTTGTAACTCAATTATTTATTGGTTTTTTCTATTTTATTAAGGGTTTGGAAGAATTTAAGTAAAGAAAAAAAAAAAAGAGCTGGAAGAGATAATATTGTAATCACAACTTTAACAAACTAAAAGTGACTTAGATTCGATTATGAATAAAAAAAGCAGACCATGTGAGGTGTGGTTGTCTTTTTGTGTTGCTGTAGTGTAGACCAATGCCACTTCACGGCTTCAACAATGTTTCTTTTATCCCATTACAATATCCTTATTTATATACACATTCAACAAAACTCAATATGTATATACATGTATTATATGCATATGAATATAGATAGACCAGTGCTCTTGTAATAATAGTGTACGAATTTGTGATTTAATAATAGTCAGAAGTGTGGTATTGATCGTAGAGTTTTTATTATGTATTTATTAAGGTGTTGGACATTATAGGTATTGTCTGAATTGTTTTTCTTTGACGTCTACCTAAGTATTGTTTTTTTTTTCTTTTAAGAAAAGTTGGAAATTGAGTCCTTTAATCTTTCTTTAAGATGAATAATATTATCGAATGACTCATTCATCGAATAACTCATTCATCGATTTTTTTAACGAGTTTAAAGTGTGTCACTATCATCGAGTGAATAAAAAAAAATTATTTATAATCCTTACTTAATAGATATCGATCTCAGACCTAGATCAACATTGCGATTCCTCTCAATTGTAGCAACAACTAGTCCACAACCATCAGGTTGACCTATCTATTGTTTATAACGAAAATGAAATACAATTTTCAAAGATTAGGCAATTTTGATGTAGACTCTACTGAAAATGTAACCATTTTTTTATATATCAAAGGAAAAAGAAATGTAAACATCTTAGATTTGAATCTAATAACTAATGCCATCAAAGCTTCACAAATTAGCAATCTTTAATCCATTAAAAATAAATAAAAATATGAGAACTTCCTTAGGCAATAGCATAAATGTTATTGTGATGAAATTTAACATGAGTTTTCTATCAATTATTAATCTTGGTTATATATATAGTGCAAAACAGTTGTCCACACATGTGCCACAATATTTTACCATATTAAATTGCTGCATAATGAGGGTATATATGTTTGTTTAAGTACATAGATAGATGATATAAGCGTATATATTTTATGGAATCATGGTTTGGCATGTCATGTGATAATTGTAACCAAATCTGCCATGTTAGTGGTTGTTGTGCCTTCATAATCAAATTTTGATTTATCTTGTTGTGTTCTTCTTTTGATATTATATACGTTTGATTTGGTTTCTTTTGCGTTTCTCTTCTATTTTTTAATCAATTTAAATATATTAAATCAGTATAAACAACCCATAAAAAGGTGCTACAAGTCCCGCTTGGAAAAAATACAAACACATTCTAGATTCGTACCGAGTTAACTAAACTATAATATAATGTAAATCTCCAAAGTTCGAGAGTAACTAATCCCAAATCGCACATAAGCTATTGTGAGAATATCACCTAGAAGAAGAAAAAAACCCATATTCCCTATTTTTTCGGTTTATAACTGACCCAAGATATAAAGACATGACACTAACCCACACCTATTATAACTAAGTTGACCATTTGAAATACAAAATCTTTTACTATTCCCTAAAAGTTAACAAAAAATTTAGAATCCACATTTAGAATTGTATAGTGATCACTACAAATAAATGGAGATTTGTGACGAAAATTACTGACGGAAAAATATTTGTCACATTAATGACGGATAAACTGATGGAATAAATGACCGTCAATAATTTTCTGGCGGGCCAAAATTTGTCAGAAATTCTGACGGATTAGTGAAGGAATATTACTGACGGATATTTTCCGTCACTAATTCGTCAGTATGCCGGCAATAAATTTTCCCGATTTAAACTATTCGTTGTTAGCTGTTACCAACAGATATATTCGATATACTGACGGAATAATCCGTAAGAAAATTTTCTATATAACCAGGACACCTCCTCTCAAAATTTCACAAACATAGTTATAAAATGACTACTCCTCCTTATTTTCGATCATGGATGAATGGTGCAAGGGTGAATCCAGAGACAAATTTTTTGAATGAGGAATATGCAAATGGAGTGATGGAGTTCATGAAATTAGCATGTCGACAACCTCGGGCACAAAACAGTCGTAAGTTAACATGTCCATGTTCTTTATGTCGGAATAATCATCATGTCATGATAAATATAGTATGAAATCACTTGTATATGAATGGTTTTTTTCGAGTTATAAAGTTTGGTACTTACATAGAGAACGACCTGATATTGTTGCTAGTAGTAGTAGTAGCATTTCATTGGCAGATAGGATAAAAGAACCTAGAACGAAATCAGATGTTGGGGCAGCTACGGTTCAAATGGTTAATGATGTTTATAGAGAAAACATAGAGACGAGTTAGGTTTCGTATGAAGAACAAAATTTAGAAGCACAACAATTTTTTGGTATGTTAGACGCAGTGAATCAACCATTATATAGTGGATGTAGAGATGATCATTCACCTTTATCATATGCTAGTAGGTTGATGAGTATAAAGACATATTATAACTTACCTGAGGATGCCGTTAACGCAATAGCCAAGTTTGTGAGGGATATCTTGCCAGAGGATAATAATGCTCCAGGTTCATATTACGAGATACAAAAACTTGTATCGGATCTTGGATTATCATATCAGGTTACAAACGTGTACAACTGTATGATTTACTGGAGATGCGATGAAACCCGAACGAGATGTTGATATTGTCTAAAACCAAGGTATAAAGATACATGCGGTAGAGTTTCAATACCATATAAGAGGATGTGGTATTTTCTACTAACAGATAGGTTGAAGAGGTTGTATTATTCTGTGAGAACAGATGCTGTAATGAGATGACATGTTGAGCATAAATTTGATGGAGAGATTACACATCCTTATGATGCAGAAGCTTGACATCATTTTCAGTCTACATATCCGTATTTTGCATGCGAGACACGAAATGTCTATCTCAGATTAAGTAAATATGGTTTTAGTTCATTTGGGAAGTGATAGTAGGATTTTTTAGGTCCTGAGGGTACCAATTCCCCATCATTGTAGTATAGATGAGGTATCAATCCAAATGGGAGTGCACTAACAATCAAGATTGCAATGGATGCTTCTAAGTCAAGCTAAACAGTAAAAAGGATGGTTTACTAACAGGTCCTAAGTGAAGTGAAACATGTTGGAAGTAAATATCTTAAACATAACAAAATGCATAAGAAGTAAAAATGCTAAAAGGCAAAATAGAGGAAAAACAGAGAAGGTGAAGATGTAAACAAGTGTGAAGCAGTTCTTAAGGACAAGAAGTAATCAACCAGAGATTCGTCTCAATCTAACTAAGCACCTAACATACCTCAAAAAACAGTGAGCTATCCCTAGACGATAGGTTCATAAGTAACCATATCCAATCCTTTGATAAATGGAATCAACCTAAGCAATCACTAGACCTAACTCCCGTTAATGGTACACTACTTAGAAAGCATTAAGAACCAACCTACCAAAGCCAAAAAGACCCCTAGTCATCCAAACCCCTAGGCTGAGATGCATATCCTAAGCATCTAGGGCATTGCGTAAGGATAGACTAATCTCTGAAATCACCATGATCAGACATTCCATTGAACGCTTTTCGGGTGGTGGAATGTCCAAGATCAGATTTTGATTGGCATGAAAGAAACCAACATTAAGCACAATAAAACAGAAGGGATGTATATTCAAACAAACTTAGGTGCCTAAGGTGAGATCAGGACGTCAACACTAGTTTACCCTATCCTCAGGAACTTCAGGATACTACTCACTACTCATGGAAATAAAAACAGGAAAAATAGAAATCACAACTTCAAAGCTAAACATGCCGATCTAAGGATAAAATGCAAGAACAATAAGAACTCAAACCCAGAAAAGCAAGAACAACAATGAAACAGTAACAAACCCCGAAAGTGATCAAGACTTAAAACAGAAGATTAAAAACGAAAATGAAAGATCAACATGAACCAAGTGAATCAAAAACCTAAAGCTAAACAAAAAAGTAAATGAAAACAGTAGATTATCATAAACTTAAAAGTAAAGCTAAAGACAAAAACTAATCATTGGCTTGGATCTTGGGTCATGTCCACTCCGGATTTGAGTTGGTCGGGTCAGAGCTTTTTTGACTCGAGTTGAGAAGAGTGTGAGATCGATCTGAGCTGGGGATGCTTGAACGAGATCGATATATGTGCGTGCTTGAGATCGATCTAGGTGCGTGTGGCTTGAGTGAGATTCATCCAGGCTGATGATGAGATCGATCTGGTTTGAAGCTGAGATCGATCTAGAGTGAAGCTTGAGATTGATCTGGGATTGATCCAGAAGTGGCCTGGGATCGATCCAGAAGTGTGCTGAGATCGATCCAGAGTGAAGCTGGGATCAATCCAGTGTTTGATATGGGATTGATATGGGATCGATCCAGAATTGAGCTGAGATCAATCCAGATGTTGCAGGAAGATCGATCCAGTCTAGAGCTTGGGATCGATCCAACCTTGTGTTGAGATCGATCCAGTTGAGTGCCAGTCCATTCCATGTTAAGTGTTGGTCCATTCCAGGTTGAGTGCTGCTTTTCTGAATTCTCACAAAACCTTCCTGAAAACTCCTGAAAGTCTTGAAAAATCTCCAAAATACGTGCATATGCGAATTCTATTGCAAAAGTCCTGAAAATCACAAATTTACTTAAATCAACTATAAATGTGATGTATGCATGCCTAAAGACCTTAAAATTGATGCTAAATGACATGTAAAAACCATGAAAATTCAGAGTCATCAAGTCCCCCAAACTAAGTCCTTGCTTGCCCTCAAGCAAATAATTCAGAAGTTTGGGAGTGAGGTTTGAAAGTGGGAACTCATAACCAAAACATGCTGCTAACACAGGTAATATTAATGTCTAGGTTACTAGTTCTAGAATGCAGTCCTAAGTTCATCCTATTTAAAAACTTTAGCAATACTCATCACAGTTCATCACAGACCAATTCCAAATTCCACAACGCATTTAAATTTTTTTACTCCTTTAACATTCATTAATCAGGAACCATGGATCAAGTTATGTGCCTTCAATGTACTTATTTGGTCAAGGACAGGTTAAGGGGTAAATATGACCCCTTCATGCAATGGTTAGTAATTCAGAACAAAGGTTATCTCAAAAGGGAAAGAGCTTTAGCAGAAGGCTAAATGTATGAACACTTAGATGCATACAGAAATAGAACTCCATCTACCCAGCGCTAATGAAACCTAAGTTTTTTTATTCTACCCAGTAAGGAGTCCTAAATATACCATTTTGAAACTCAAAGTGATCATACCCACTCACATTCCTAATTTTCATCTTTTCTTTGTTACACTTAGGAGAGACTTGCTTCTTAGATGCTGCTAGATGTTTTAGGAACTTACTTACTTAAAACACTTAGGCCTTAGATCTTTTTGTTTACAATATACTTTGAGTTTTACCCTTTTGAATTCATTGTCATATACATTTTCTAATTTTGCACTAGCCATAATTTTTTTGCATACCATTGTTCCTCCAAACTTTTCACTAGCATGTTCTGATTTTTTTTTTTCATTCCTCTCCTAAGGTTCTTTCTTAACACTTCCCTTTTTATCAACTACCAATACCCTTTTATTTTTTTCCACCCAAACCAACATTCAAAATCGAATCCCACCTAGTCCTAACTAGTCCAAAAAGCATGGACTAGATATACATGAGACCCTATTCCTGTCAGTTCGAACCTAACACGTTATGCCAACCTCATTCCATTAAAGTCCTGCCACTTAGTAGTAAATTGGGTTTCAAAGAAGGCAAGGTTCAAGGGTGGAGATTCTATTTGGGTTAACAAGAGTGGTAAAATGTAGAAAATAACCCAAATATGTATATACTATCCATGAGTTCATATTCAACACACAAACATGATAATTAAACATTAAAATTCAAGTTCTAATAGATCGGAACAAACTTCAAACACAGCATGCTTCAGAAAACAAATGATCATGCAAGTTCACATTCCAAGCAAGGTGCAATTTTACTTCAGACAACTAATAACCAGGGCACTGACATTTTCTGAGAAAACAACATACTTACAAGGTTATCATCTTCCTAGTTCCCTATGCATATGCAACTTACATGACAATTCAACACCCTATATGAAACTACATGAAATGCAACTACAATGACACTCTGCTTTTGAAGAAGGGTTTTCGAAAATTTTAAATTTTTTAATGGTTTTTTGATGCTAATAGATGCTATGTGAATGCAATGCAAAATAGAGACAAAGGAACAAACAAGGGAATTTCATTAATAGCAAGTCCCCCGAATCCTTCCCCCAAACTTGAATTACGCAGTCTATGTGTAAACTAAGTTCAGAATTGGACTCAAGGAAGGACATGATAGTGAAAAGGCATAAACACACAAAAGCATGCATAAGCGGGAAACATAAATAGATGGAAGTACAGTGGATCATACAATGGTTGTTTGGAGGGGACTTCAGTTATCTGGAGTGTGGGTGTGTAAGGGAATCTTGAAAAGTTTGAGTAGATATTTCCTTGAGTAGTGGGTGTGTAAGAAAGGTGATGAAGGTGATCTTTTGTCCATGGGGTAAAGGAGGCAAGTGGGCAAGTGGAGATGATCCTTTTTCGTTGACTGACAGAAGCTTGGTTCGATTTCAACAACACTCCAAATAGTTTGAATGGGATTCCTTGGTTCGATAATAACTTCATAGAACGGGTTGGCGACGGTTCGAGCATATGGATCGATCTTGGCGTTAAGGTTCGAATCGATCTAATGTTGAAAACACATCGATTGGAAGTTGAATGTCTGGATCGATCCATTGTTGAAAGTGAATCGATCACGACTTCACTTTGGATCGATCTGTGGCTCGAGCTCTCATCGATCCAATGTGTTGAGAATGGATCGATCCAAACAAAGTGGATCGATCCATGGTTATTGCAGCTCGATCATTTGTTGAGTACGGATTGATCACCAACGAACATGGCTTGGTTTCAATGTGTTTGTTGCAGCTGCTCCATATCCCATTTTTCTCCTCTTTGCAAGATTCCCAAAACTCATTTCGTAAGTGCCTAAAACACCAAAACCAATTGAAAACTAAAATGCATTAAACCAAGTACTGAAATTTAAAAAAGCATTGAAATATGTACAGAGATAGACATGAGACTTCCTCCCAAGTGAGCTTGTTTTAAGTCACTAAGCTTGACTTCCTGTTTTTAGGATTAACGACCCTGAGATGGTTCTCCGAAGAGAACCGATGTATTTTCTGAGAAAACTTGTTTGTCATCATTTTGATCAACCCTGTGATTCAGCTTCAGTTTTTCATCAACTTCTACAGGAAGTATAATGTCCTTCTCATAAAGTATCTCCTAGATCATGAAGCTCTTAGAACATAGTAGATCTACATTCCCCAGATAATACTTGAACCTTTTGTTGAGTAAAAAGACTTGGTCTCCATTCTTGAATTCCAAGGTTCTGGTATGAGATTCCAAGTATTTTTCAAAAATTAGAACGTTCAAAGGTGGCTTATGCGGTGGTACACGTTCAGGTTGAGGTTTGAACTCATGGTTTCCTTTTCCCGGATCTTTCAGATTGTCTTCACCTCTTGACATTTCCAATGTCCTCATTGCTTTTATCTCCTCAAAAGCTCTTTTATCTGGTTCTTTAACAGACTTGAAGACTTCATTGTGTATTCCAGACTTTGTTGGTTCCTTTCCCAATCTATCTTCAATTGCTTCACTGCTTGAGTACTCATTCTTCGGATTGTCTTCATTCAGTTTCTTCACAGAGAATAGCTGACTTTGGGCAGTGAGATCCTTAGTTTTAGTCCTGATGTTGAAAATCATTTTTGGTCCTCTTCCTATGTTCAGCTTAATGTAACCGTTCTTGACGTTGATTACAGCTCCAACCGTTTCTAGGAACGGTCTTCCAAAGATCAATGTATCCTTAGGCTCTTTATCCATCTTCAATAACATAACGTCTGTGAGTATTATTGCATCTTTGATCTTGATAGGTAATCTTTCTAAGATACCAACAGGATGCTTAATTGATCTGTCTGCCATCAAAGTTATGTTGGAAACCTTGAATTTATCGAATCCCAGCTTCTTAGCAGTGGACATAGGCATTAAGTTGATAGAAGCTCTCAAGTCGCAAAGGCATTCATCAAAAGTCAGGGGTCCTAGTGAGCAAGGTAAAGTGAATGAACCAGGATCCTCTTGCTTTGTTTTTATCAAGGCATTGCATTCGTTAGATGGTTCCAGCACAACCTGAGCTATCTCTTCCTTCATAGGTTTCGCAAAGACATCTGGGTATTTTGCCATGATCTCTTTCTTGAATGTGATGAAAATGGCAGTCTTGGGATGTAGGGTGGTGGATCATAAGGTGTTGCAACCTCTTTTGGAGTAGGTGACTTCTCAACAAGTTTTTTTAACATGAACATACTCTTCATAGTCCAGAGGTGCATCTTCGTTTGAACTCAAATCCCCTGAACTTGAACCACACTGTCCTCAGTGAAAATAAGATGGTAAGTTGGAGTAGGAATTTCAAATGACTGGTGGAGATATATGGCATTGATGTTAGCATATTCCTTTGGGTTCTGCACATAATTTCCTGGAAGTTGACCATTCGTAGAAGCAGTAGTTGATGCGGTCTTTCCTTCGAGAGTAGTGACCCTAGAGTTGAGAGTTTCAAGCTTCGAATAGATTGCACCGAATGAAGTGTCCATCTTGTGTTGGATTTCACCAAATTTCTTTGATGTCTCCATTGCATAAGTAGCTTGACCCTGAAGAAGCTGCTGTAACATAGCTTCAATGCTGGAAGATTGAGCTTGAGGTTGGTTAGATGAGAAACTAGGAGGTGCACCAGTAGTTTGTTGTCGTGGTTGTTGAAAACCATTATGTTGTTTCTGCTTTGGGAAGTAACCTTTGTTCTGGTTGTAGTTGTTGAAAGTTTGAGAGTTCTTTTGTTGTTGAGGTGGGTACACTTGGTCTTGTGGGTTAGCAACGTTGTTGCTTATGTAGGAAATACCAGGGTTGTTGGAGTAGTTGAAGTATCCTTTGTTGTAACCACCTTGGTTCTGAACATACCACATTTCTTCTTGCTGTTGAACTTCTGCAGCTTGAATATGAATTTGTTCTTCATCAGAGATGAAGTGAACTTGATGTTGTTGACCCAGGAGTAACATGTCCAACTTCTCATTTAGTGCCTTGATCTCCTTCTTTGTGCTATCATCAGAAGCAGAACCACCTCAAGGTGTTATGTCATAGTCCTCACTGTAAATCCCATCAGACTGGGCAAGGTTCTCTACTAACTCCCATCCTTCATCCACACTTTTATTGAGGAAGTTCCCATTACTTGCTGTATCTAGCAACATTCTAATCTTAGGCAAGGCACCTCGATAGAGGGAGCTGAGTAGTGACGCTTTGCTGAAACCATGATGGAGGAATTGCATTGTGTAGTTCTTGAAGCGCTCCCATGCTTTAGAGAAGGTTTCAGCATTCTTTTGCGCAAAGCCTAAAATGCCATTCCTCAGTCTAGCTGTTTTGAAAGTTGAGAAGAACTTTGCAAGGAATGCCTTCTTGCAGGCATCCCAGGTAGTGATGGAGTTCCTGGGAAGTGACTTCTCCCATTGGTGTGCCTACTCCCCCAAAGAGAAAGGGAAGAGGCGCAGTTTGAAAGCATCCTCACTCACACCATTGATTTTCATGAGGCTACAGAAGCGATCAAACTCGTAAAGATGATCGAGTGGATCCTACATAGGTAGTCCGTGGAACTTGTTCCCCTGCACCATTGCAATAAGACTAAACTCTATTTTGAAGTTGTTGTTTTGAATGACAAATGGATTGATTCCATGTTTGATGGTGTGAGTTTGGGGTTGTCACCAACTCCTATAGTGTGCTGGTTTGCTTGTTCAGCGTTGTTCAGCCTAAAGAGAAGTCTCTGAGAACCGACAGCTAAAGCGTAGATACACTAGGCTATTAGAGCTTGAATGGTTGAAAACGATGAAATACCACCCAAACTGGTTTTTCTCCTGCAATAAGGATCATCGATGCCAAAACCGATACCAGATAACAAGATGAGGTCATTACCAAAGACCAGAGGATCTTGAACTGGACACAACCGGATTTACAAAAAAGCTCAAAAGAGGAGATATGGAAAACCGGGGCAGGATTGCAGTTGGGAGAATCCAATATGGATAAACACTACATAGCAAAGGCTACCTTGACAAACACTAAATCCAATAAAAAAACCGACCTAAAGGGAAACTGGCTAAAGCACTATACAAACTAGAATGGAAATCCCAACCAAAACACGAAAAAGGCCAACAAAACAAACCAAAAACAAACCAAGGGAAGAGTCTAGAGGAGATGCAACTGACCAAAAAAGGATCGACCAAGGCTCAACTACCACACTCGAATCTACACCGAGACCATCCCAAAAATCAAAAACCAGCCACTACCTCTAAACCTTGCAAGAATGCCCAAGACACACACAAGGCCAAGACTGGTACTAGGACCAAAAGCCCGAGCACGGCCAAACGTGACCTTTCTGGCGACTAACCATGAACAACTAGAGCCAGAGTCGGGAAGAGTAGCGGCGGAAAATCAGAGAGATAAGAGATGACTAACAATGATCAAGGCAAAATCAAAGCTGAAGAAAGACCAGAGGCTGAAGCGAGCGATATCGCATCGACGACCAACGGTCCGGAATCCATGGCCACCAAGGCGGATGCCGCACTCGAAGACCCAAAAGACGAGATCCATGATCAAATCCCACCCCAAAACCACCCTAAAAGCCGAGAAAAAGAATACAACAAATAAAAAACAGAGGCAGGGACCGACGAACAGCGCTAGAGAAGCCGCCATTTACTGATCCTAAAGCAGATGGCGGCGAAGATGAAAGTTTGTTGAGGCGGAAGCTAGGGTTTAAATTGAGAGAGAAGGCATCCTGTTTTTTTCTCTTTTTTGATTAGATTGGTCTTAACGATTCCCAATTTATCAAAAGTATTTTAGTAAAATCTACAAAAAAGTAAAAAGTATGTAACTAAACGATTTTATCTTTAACATATTTACATTTTTTCGTTTGAAATTAAACACAAAAGTGACACATAAGAAAACGTAACTCTGCATGATAATATTTTAGGATAATATTGTTATATTAAATTAAAATGACTTATACTATTAATTAAGAATATATTTAAGGGTAAACCACTCAATGACCAAGCCATATACATCATTGTTTTAAGATGAAGGACCTAGGCAAGCTTAAGTATTTCTTAGGCATAAAGGTATCGCGAGGTGCTAAAAGTATTACGTTGTCGCAAAAGAAATACGCTTTAGATAAAATCATAGAATCAAGTTTGTTAGAAGCTAAACCATGGACTGTCGTGTTCGAGCTTAATCACAAGCTAGGCTCGGCCACTGGCTCTTTTTTTACAAATCTGACTGCTTAACGACATTTTGTCATATGTTTCATCTATTTTTTCGTCTCCCGAAAGGGTTGGTTAAGAACATTACTAGTGCAATAGCTGATTTTTGGTGGAATATTAATGGTCAATCACGCGGTTTACATTGGGTTGCTTGGTCGAAAATATGCTTACCAAAGAAATGGGGAGGGGTGGGATTTAAAGTCTTGGAATATTTCAATCAAACATTGTTGGCTAAGCATCTTTGGGGCTTATATAAGCACCCATAATCCCTACTTGCACATACATTTTAGGGATGTTATCATAAGGATTGCTTTTCGTTTTTTGCAAAAAAACCGCATCGACTGTCCTAGAGTTGAAAAAGTCTTTGGCTCTCTGCACCAATTTATGTTAGGGTCTACGACAGACTATTGGCAATGGACAAGATACCAATGTTTGGAAATACAACTGGTTAAGGAAGAAGAAACCTTCACCAGCATGTAGTTGTCAGTTGTCTCTCTCGGCGAAGTTGAGGGTTAAATGTGGACAATGTATGTTCATGTTATGGTGCGAAGATTTAATCAACCAATCATGCGATTTTTTCATGTCCTCCAGCTCTCCTTTGGGCGATTTCCTTTATCATCGTATTGGATAATCTATTCCCATATGATAATGTCTGTTGTTTACTACCTCCTTACCCTAAAGTGAGCAATTCGGTGCAAAAGGAATCTTTAAAAGCATTCTCGTGCTTATGTGTATATTTGGAAAGTTAGAAATGATAAATATTTCAATAATCTAGATTGGGATCTGATGGCAATTTTTGGGCTAGCTATGGAAGAATCATCGGAGTGGCATAAAGTTAATTTTGAACCCAGTCTTTCCCAATAGTCGAGGATCTAGTGGTTAACCCTCCATCAGAGTTACCCCTAGTTTCTGTCAAATTAACCGATCCTAGAAAATGGATGATATGTTAAGTTGGTTAGGATAGGTCTACCAGAATCAATATTGCTCGGTCGGCATGATAGGTATGGCGGGAGTAAGACAAGGTTTTACCTTGTTACACAATGAATTACTTAGTTTGTTGTGGGCTTTGGAATGTTTATCTACATTAGGTTAACCATGTTCAGTCTTCTTCACTGATTCTCTTGAACTCACTAAAGTGATAGTCGGCCCTTACGATTGGTCAGCTTTTGCGGGAGAACCTTAGGAATTAGCGGTTTGGAAGATGAGATTCATGGAGTTTCAGCTCCTATACAAGTCAAGAGAACCAAATACACGAGCGGATCTTCTAGCAAGATCAGTGCATCATCGGAATGTTGTATTTAAGTTCATTGATAAGTCTTTATCTATTTTGGTTGTCGAGTTAAACAATGTCTTTTGTTACTTAGTTAATGGAATGTGTGAGAAAAAAAAACAACACAAATATTTTACCTAAAACTTTTTCATAATGAGTGATTGAATGAGGAATGACAATGGACTAAATGGTCACATAAGGGATGCATAATGATTTTTAGTTCACTCAGCTGGTCATTGGATATAATACATCAAAAGATAAGTCTTGATGCATATTACACACCAACTCAAGATCTAAACTTAAGGGAATTTGTAAAAAATAATAATATGGATGAATGTTTTTCCGAGTCTTACTAGTTACTACATAATATAGAAGAAAACAATTGGGCTCTTTCCTTTTTATGTGTTTAATAATAACAATTATTAAAAACCAAACCAAAATTTGAATAATATTAAAATGATGCGAGAAAGTTATTTCAGTCTTGTGTGAGATCAATCTAGATAAACGATTACAATGTGATTTATTTGCCTCATTAAAAATTTACCTTATAAAACTCATCAGGAAAAAACTAAGCATAAGATAAAAAAACATAGGCTGACCAATCTTGAGCTTATATTAACATTATTATTTATTACAGATCGAGTTGTATCTTGGCCCAAGTGATATACCTGGTTCTCAATTTGGTTATATATATATATATATATATATATATCTGACTGTTCCAACAAACTTCTTAGTCCTACCTCAAATTATAAGCACAACTAATATCTCCAAACTTTTATCATTTACAATTTCATCTTAAGCTATAAATTTATCATCCAATATAAGCTTAATTCGGTGTTCAATGCTATACGGAATCACATTATATAAGTTATAGTCAAGAACTAAACCAAATTGATATTCTACTCGGCGAAACTAATGATGTGTTTTTTTTAATAGTTAAAAATAAAATAAATAGAAGGCACCTTTATGAGATTTGTGATTTCTCTTTTTAAAGGCGGAGCTTTATCATTATTTATTGTTAAAGGTGCTTAAGAAACAGCAAAATAAACTTTTGACTACAGTATTTTTATATACACGCCTATTTAGAGACTTATAATGTTCACTTTCCACAAATATAATTGATTATATGGAACTAAGTACATAGATTATTATTATAAAAGGTGATTCAACCAACTCATAAAACATGTCTTCAAATTATTATTGTTTGCCTTTAAATGGGTATCGTAGGTCCAACATTCATAGCTTTTCCTTTAAAACAATTATACTTAATTAGTTTGTTTTTGTGCCACTATCACCTCTTTTTTGTTGTCATCAGTTGCACATTAATGATCGACTAATTCTTTTCACTTGATAGGGAAAAAACTTTAAAATATACACAAAATCTTTAACTTTTGTAGACAAATTTAATTCGTTGTCATATTAATTCTCAAACTTTTATCTGTTGTCATTTTAATTCATAAACAATATAAAATTGATATTTTGTCTAATTTCCGTTAATCAACTTAACAGATCTGTTAGTCAACTAAACATGTGGATAAATAACTTTTAATTATTCCCATTTGCCCTCCTCACGATTTACTCTAACTTTTAACCTAATCCCTTTAGCTTTGGAGTTTTACCTTTCTCGTTTTTTTAACAGAAATCGATTTCGGGATTTTTTAGAATTCTAACCCTAACTCTTGGCGAATCGTCTTCCTTGAATTATCATCAGTACTGAATGGAATCGATTAACTGAATCGATTTGTGAGTCGCAAAAACACTTCATAAGGTAAAAGAGATTTTAAATAACTTGATTTCATCATAAGAAAATATAGTTTTCGCTTTTATTTTTGATTCCCAAATCGACTTGTGCTTCTTCTTATGTTCTAACCACTTTGAATCGTTATCATTTATAGATTTCGGCGGTTATCGTGGTCAATTTCAGAGTCAAATAATTGGTTAAGAGCATGAGGTAATTTGGAAGTTTTTAAAACGTAAAAATACTCGTATTAAGTTTATAGATTTGCAATTAATTGTTGTGCAACAGCTGAATTTTTGAAATTTTTAACAGTGATTTGGATACTATAAAACTCACTGTGCATTATGGTGGACATGTGGTGTCGAAAGAGGGGACGTTTTTGTATGTGGGTGGGCAGAAGAAGGATGTGCTCATTGACCCATATTATAGCTACTAGGCAATGTTTGAGAATTTCTATGAAGAAAATGGGTATGAAGGATTGGTAGAGGAGATTTGGTACAAGGCATCACGTGATGATATGAATGCCGTCAAACCAATAATTGATGAAAAAGATGAGGGGATGAGAGAGATTGCTAAACAAGCTACACTAACATGATAAATGAACTAGTTCATCCACAATGTAGTACCTACTCAATCGGCTCCATCATTGCTTCTTAGTAGTCAAGCTGATGAAAATGATCAAGAGAAAGGTTGTGAAGATGGAGAACACGAATCATCAGATGATGAATTAGATGATGGTATAAATGTAGGGAATGAAGATGTAGAGGAAGGAGAAGATGTAATACTTGAGGGAGGTGATGATCCATTGTTTGAGTCTATCTTCAATAAAGTGTACAAGAGGAGGATGTCAATGAAGAAACTGTCCACCACAAAGATGTCAATGAAGAAAATGTCAACCACCAACAGGCTGTGGACATACAAGATGAATATGAGTTTAAGAGGCATTGTAAGGATGCAGAACATCCTGATCCAGCGTGTGATACTGATGGGGAATGGGAAAAACCACAGAGAAAAAACTATATTCTCTAAAAAGCAATACGAGAAGGACAAGCGTCCTTATAGTTGATGCAAACCTTCAAAAGTGGAGAAGAGTTTAAAGAGAAACTATTTAGTGTATGTCCTCAAAACACAGTATGATGTGAAGTTTTGCAGATGGCAGAAGACTAAATTTGCGACTGTTTGTACTGATGAGAACTGCAAATAGAAAATTTATTGCTCAATGGAGAAATCGAAACGTTAGTGGATGGTCAAGACATTTTTTAATGAGCATAATCATGTTAAGAGTGGAAGAGAAAGGATGCTGAAACAAGGAACAATGGCTGCACTTTTCAAAGATGAAGCAAGAAGAAGGCCTGACATTAAATGGACTGTCACGAAAGATGAGATAATGATGTGTTATCAAATTATAGTATTTAAGTGGATTTCTAGAAAGGCTAGAAGAATTGCTCTGGATATGGTCATAGAGACTCAGAAGCAATAATTTGCTAAATTGTGGGATTATGAGGCATAATTAAAAAGGTCAAATCCAGATAGTAACACAGAGATTGTGACAATTATTCGAGATGATAGTAAAAAAGTGTTTGATAGATTTTATGTATATTTTCAAGCATTAAGGGTCTCATGGATGAGAATTTTTCGTCCATTTATTGGACTTGATGGGGGGGGGGGCATTTATTAAATGGGTGAGAATTTTTCGCATGTTTATTGGACTTGGTCTCATGGATGAGAAGTTACCCGAAGACTTGGTGTAGAGTTTTCTTCACCAATAATGCTAGAAGTGAAGATGTTTGCAACAACATGTCAGAAATTTTTAACTGAACCTTTAAAGAAGCAAGAAAAATGTCAATGTTTAACATATTAGAAGAGATTAGAAGGTTGGCAATGAAGTGTATATCATGAAGGTGTGAAAGCACAACAAGTGGGAATCAAAATTTCCACTTAAGATCATGGACATTCTGGAACAAAACCGCAAGGACAGTCTTACTTTGCATAGTCATAAGAAGTAGTGAAACATTGTATGAGGTGATTAAGCATGATCAGAGCTTTGAGGTTAGTATCTCCTATAAGAATTGTGCTTGAAACCAGTGGAACATCGCATGAATATCATGCCGCCATGCGTTTCATGTCTTGACTAACCTAAACCAGAATATAGCTATGTAAGTCTCATTCCATATGATTTAGTTAAATGTCTAATATTCAATCAGACTAATTTCTTTTGATTTTGTAGCTACATGGATAAGTGTTAATTAATCACAACATGACAAGGATAATATTAGGCTAGTTAATAGAGAGAGTTAGAGATTGGAAATGAGCCAATTGAATTGCATGAGAAAAGGCGAATTCCTAAACGGCTAAAGAAATATGCCAGGATAAAAGAGCCACATGAATCCTTATCTAATTCTTCAAAGATGACAAGGGATGGAAGGATAGTTACGTGTAGTAATTGTCAACTAACTGGCCATAACAAGCTCACATGTAGCAGAGCACCAATTTCTCCTACTGTGTCTCAACGCAAAGGGGAAGACCACATAAAAACCCAGTAAGATATTTTTATATGCTTTGTTATATTGGTTTGAAGATGTACATTTAATTCATAATATACATGTTTGATTGTTTTCTTTCTGTTAGGATGATCCATGGAGTGTTTAAGATGCACCTAGGTGAAGAAGAGCTAGTATAAGTGCACCACATGCAATTACTTCAAGGGGGACGTGGGGGTGGGAGAGGACTGAGGCGTGGAAGGGGTAGTGGTAGAGGACAAGAATCACCTATTTCTATGGGATATGGTTGCTACGTTTCACTATGGATATGAAGAATATTTGATGTTAGGAAAACTAGTGTTGTGGACATAAATGATCCTCCTC
Source organism: Iberis pinnata (assembly GCA_900406425.1). Taxonomy (NCBI): domain Eukaryota; kingdom Viridiplantae; phylum Streptophyta; class Magnoliopsida; order Brassicales; family Brassicaceae; genus Iberis; species Iberis pinnata. The sequence goes on along the minus strand of OVBE01004718.1, from coordinate 812 downwards.
CAAGAGCACCTCTATCTCAAACCTATAGCTTAAGGATGATCTATGTTTGGTTGTCTAACTTTGTAACATGTATGATGATCTTTTGTTAAATAGTTGCTTATTTTATTTATTCATAGCCCGAATTGTGTTTTTAAGTGACTTAATTTGTCTTTTTCTCACGAATTACATTTCTCGCCTCCACCAAGCCTACGTTCTTCCAACCATTAGGCTTTTCTTCACTAGCCCACCTTAAGAAGTCATGAACAACACATTGATAGAATGTTCGATCCGGGTTGTCATCAGTCTCTGATTTCAACACCATAACAGTGACATAAGGGACAACCCGAACTCATTTTCACCTCTCTGTGACTCCAGAAGCAAAAGTTTGGGTTAGATCTCTAGCTTCCATCCATCTTCACCACCTATAGATTGACATCGTAAAAAAAATAGAAAGTAATTGTTAATCGTTATTCTAAAAAAAAGAAAAATGATGAGAGTAAAACGACTATAATTGAAAATTATTAACCCACATATTTATTGCACTAATATAGTTTGTGTATTTTAAAGGTTTTTCCAATTCCATATTTGAAACCTAGTTGATGAGATAACAACATATATGCAATCACTTTTCTATTTCATGTTCTTATTGTCTCGCATTTTATAAATCAAAGCACATTATATGGATGAATTATATACTCCAAGTTAAAGAAGGTATACAAAACCCAAAAATAAAAAGTTGGCAGCAACCAGCAAAGATTAAAACTTAGAGCCACACACCTTCTCTCTCTCTCTCTCTCTCTCTCTCTCTCTCTCTCTCTCTCTCTCTCTCTCTC
>OVBE01004717.1:0-23269 GCA_900406425.1 Iberis pinnata | reverse complement strand
TTTTAGAGGAAATGAACAGGTATTGAAAAATCCGAGTGGGAGGAAAAGAAAGCAACCGGGTTCGTCTACTGGGCCGGCTAATAGTACAGGAACGGCTAACACTGCAGGACCATCACCAAGCTCAGCACCTTCTACACCTTCAACTCATACTCCTGGAGATGCGGTTTCTATGCCTAATTTGCCTCACAGTGGTGGTTCCTCCAAGTCAATGATGATGTTTGGTTCTGATGGAGCTGGGACTCTTACATCTCCATCAAATCAGTTGGTGGGTTTCTTTAAATTATTAATGGGAGTTCATGGAAATATTTTTGGTATCTATATGAAAAAGTAGCATCAATTATTGGGTATTTTGCAGGCTGATATGGATCGATTTGTGGAGGATGGGTCACTTGATGACAATGTTGAGTCTTTTTTATCCAATGATGATGGTGATCCACGGGAAGCTGTTGGGCGTTGTATGGATGTTAGTAAAGGTGTGTGTTGTAACATTATTCAACAGTAACACATTTTAATTCCTTCTGTAATCCAATAGTGTTTCTCAATCACTATAATGGTGTCTCTGCAATAGGTTTCACGTTTACTGAAGTGAATTCAGTGCGTGCGAGCACAAGCAAAGTTACTAGTTGCCATTTCTCATCAGACGGAAAGATGCTTGCTAGTGCTGGACATGACAAAAAGGTAAACCAGAAACAGTTATTAGGTCTTGTGGCGTTCTGAAACTTAAAAGCCTCTTGACATGGTCTATTTTGCAGGCTGTACTATGGTACACAGATACTATGAAGCCAAAGACTACCCTTGAAGAGCACACGGCTATGATAACAGATGTCCGTTTTAGTCCAAACCTGCCTCGTCTTGCAACTTCTTCATTTGACAAAACTGTTAGGGTTTGGGATGCTGATAATGTAAAGTGAAAGCTGATTGATTTCACTATGTTGGGTTTATTCTGATGTTGTGATTTCTTAAAAAGTTTTGTGAATCTAATTTTGCAGAAAGGCTATTCGCTTCGTACATTCATTGGACATTCTTCGATGGTTACATCACTTGACTTCCATCCAAACAAGGATGATCTCATATGTTCTTGTGACAATGATGGCGAAATAAGGTACTGGAGCATCAATAATGGAAGTTACACAAGAGTCTTCAAGGTAGATCATCTTTTCCTCTCTTCAAAGCCAATATTTACTTGCTTTCTTCATCAAATTAAGTTTCGATTTTTCGTCTTTTGATAGGGTGGTAGCACTCAGATGAGGTTCCAACCACGAGTTGGAAAGTATCTCGCAGCTTCATCAGCAAATGTTGTATCTGTACTAGACGTCGAAACACAAGCTTGTCGACACTCTTTGCAGGTTTAATGTTCAAACATTCGATATTCCGTGATAGATGCTTTGTTTTCTATGATATTATCAACTAACTACTAATTTCTCTAAACAGGGGCATGCTAATCCGATAAACTCGGTATGCTGGGATCCATCAGGTGACTTCTTAGCTTCAGTTAGTGAAGATATGGTAAAAGTATGGACACTCGGGTCAGGTAGTGAAGGAGAATGTGTTCATGAGTTAAGCTGCAATGGCAACAAGTTCCAATCTTGTGTTTTCCATCCGAGTTACCCTTCGCTGCTAGTAGTTGGTTGTTACCAGGTATACTTCATATCATTCCACAAATCTATGTTCTTAAGTTAGTCACTTTACAATCTGGTTTTGGTGTTCGTGTGTGTATAGTCTTTAGAGCTATGGAACATGTCAGAGAACAAGACAATGACATTGCCGGCTCACGACGGGCTGATCGCATCGTTGGCAGTTTCGACTGTAAGTGGATTGGTTGCATCCGCTAGTCATGACAAGTTAGTGAAGCTGTGGAAGTGAAAGACCAATAAGGAAGAAGATATAACTTGTGTTTTAGGTATTTATTGTGTTTTTCTTTCTTTTGTAGTTCAATCAGCTTCGATCTCTCTAAGATGTTGGAACAATGTTTTGTTGTATGATCTGACGTAATTGGGATCTTGAGGAACTGTGAAAACTGTTGTTGTAATCTTATCGTGGCTTTAGCTTTTAGTTACACTCTTTAACCTGAATTTGTTTTGAACGTTTTAAAAACTCATTAGCGTTTATTTAGAAACGCTTTAAAATTTAGAATGTCAGCCGTTTTCGGCTGATTTTATAGGGAAAAAAATCATTAACTAGGGTGAATTAGGCTTGGATAAGGCTCGGCAAAAAAACAGGAATAGAAGAACCGAGAAAACGGATCGGTTCCGGTTCCACCCAAATTACCCGATGGTTCTTGAGATGAAAAATTATGAGTATCGGGAAGGAACTGCAAACCGATGGGTAGAACAGAAAAACCATATTTCTTTTTCTCGCTTTAAATATTTTTAGGTTACTTTAAACTAATTTTGGATGTTTTAAACTAATTTCTAGTATTACAAATTAATTTAGGATAATTTCTTCTTTTTTTCGGGTAATTGTTTTTTGTTGGTAATTTTTTTTTTTGAGTAATTTTTTTGTTTTTTAGGACAATTTTTTAGTTTTTTCGGGTATTTTTTTTCTCCAGATAATTTTTGTCATTTCAGGTTTAAAATCCGGAACCGATTATGAATCAATTAGAAACCAAAATTTTTGGGTAAATTTCGGTTTTTCTAACATAGAACCGAACTGGGGCCGATGAGAACCGAACCGAAAATTTCAAAAGGATCGATTTAGGATTAAAATCAAGGATCGAAAGAATCGGAATCGAATAGTTTCTACCGGAATCGAACCAAATACCTGAATGCCCAGCCCTAGGCTCAGATATATTTTCCGAACCATGTCTGAAATTTTTTTGAATCAAATTCGATTCAAAATTTTCGATTATCCGAATGAGTTTTAGTCATGTTTTTTGGGTATCCGCTCCAAAGCTGATCCTTTTGGATACCAATACCAAATTGGGTATCCAAAAAACTGATTCGATCCATTAAAATAAAAAGTACATTTTTTAATTTAAATTTATATATGAAGTTTAGGGTTTAGGTAGGAGAAAATTTGTCGATTCAACTTATTTCTTAAAACTTAGTTGCAATTTTGATTTTTAAAATTGATTAATTGTTTTTATTTAGAATCGATAATGGTTTTGTGATTGCACGAAGAAGACAATTGTATTAATATTTAACTATTTTTTAGTATTTTTATTAATTTCGGATATTTTTTTTATAGATTTAAAGTATCTAAATCAATTTCGAGTATATAATGATCTTGTTATCCATCTGCCTAATCCCTAAAAAAGACAATCCACGATCTATGGATGAGTTTAGACCAATCAGTCTTTGTAATGTGATTTATAAGATCATTTCCAAGATCCTGGTCTCCCGGTTAAAAAGAGTCATGCCCTTTACTGGTATCAGATTCTCAAGCTGCCTTTATTCCCGGACGATCAATTACGGATAATGTCTTTATTGCTCATTAATTGTTCCACTCCCTTAGAACAACAACTGTTATCGCCTCGAACTATATGGTAGTAAAGACAGATATCAGTAAAGCCTATGATAGATTGGAATGACGATTTTTGGAATCGGTGATGCGAAAAAAGGGTTTTCAAACCAATGGATACAATGGATCCTTCAGTGTGTTACTACGGTCTCCTTTTCAGTTCTGATAAATGGTAGTCCCTATGGCCGATTTAATCCGAAGCGAGGTCTACACCAAGGCGATATGTTGTCCCCATATCTTTTCACCCTCTGCGCGGACGCGCTAAGCTCATTGCTTCACTCTGCTACACGTAATGGTGAATTGCAAGGTATCAAGATTTGTCGTCAGGCTCCAACAGTTAGTCATCTTCTATTTGCAGACGATTCTCTGTTTTTCCTCAAAGCTGATGTTGTTAATGCAACGAAATTACAAGCCATATTTGATCAATATGCTACTACATCAGGTCAGTTAATAAACTTTCAGAAATCAACAATTACTTTTGGTTTGAAGGTTTATGAACATACTCGACAACGAATCAAATCTATTGTGGGAATAGATAAAGTAGGTGGTGGTGGTAAATACTTAGGGTTTCCAGAACAGTTTGGACGAAAGAAAAATGAATTGTTCTCATACATTACTGAAAAAGTTCAACAGCGTATATCTGGTTGGCAATGTCGGTTCTTATCTCCAGCTGGTCGTGAAATACTACTCAAGAGTGTGGCAATGGCAATGCCGATTTATACTATGAACTGCTTTCAATTGCCTTTAACGGTAGTTAAAGACTTGGACAATCTAATGTCTACATTTTGGTGGGGTGGTTCAGCTACACACCGTAAAATGCCGTAGATATCTTGGAAGAAGTTAAAATTCCCAAAGAGTTTGGGTGGGTTAAACTTTCGAGATTTGGTAAAATTCAATCAGGCTTTATTAGCTAGTCAAGCGTGGAAGATATTAAATTGACCAAATTCTTTGATTGCGCGACTGCTTCGTGCACGCTATTATAGAGATGGTAGTCTTTTGAATGGGAAACCGACTACTCGGTCTTCATATGGATGGCAATCTCTGTGCTTTGGTAAGGAATTATTGAAACATGGCCTACGAGTTGATATGGGCGATGGAACGTCTATCCAGATAGAATATGAACCTTGGCTACCGACTACACCCCCCGACATGCCATTACTTATTCTCCTACTTCACGATGTCTCCCAGTAACAACTCTGCTTGATAGTTCGGGTCAGAATTGGGATGAAGACGCACTGCAACGGTATATTCATGAACGTGATCGTCCAATAATTAGGAAAATGTATATTCCTAACGACAAAGTTTCGGATCGTTATCTATGGAATTATACCCCTCATGGTCTATTTACGGTTCGATCTGCTTATCGACTGGCTCAAGATTTGACTTTTGATACCACTGAAGCGGCATCAACACCTCCTCTTTACGTGTATGGGGATTTGGCATCTCAAATATGGAAGCTAGATATAGCTCCAAAATTAAAACATTTTATGTGGAGATTATGTTCCAATATATTACCAACATTCAACCTCTTATCAACAAGACATATCTCTACCGAAACACGTTGCCTCCGCTGTTGCATGCAAGATGAAACATCAGATCATCTCTTCTTTACATGTCCTTATGCTATGGGTGTATGGCGGTATATAGGCATCACTTTACTAGCTATGTCTAATCACCAGACCTCATTCCTCTCGAAGATAGAGTTGCTCTTAGACATCGCCAAACACGCTTCTAACCCGCCTGAGGCGCAGCTTATTCCTTTCCGGACATTATGGCATCTATGGAAATCGCAGAATACTTTGATCTATAATAATAAAATGTTACCTACCCCAGAAATAGTGCATCGTATTCAACGGGAGATCCAAGAATGGCTAAAAATCAAATCAGATTCATCCAACAGCCCTTCCCCAACAACTCCGCATGAAAGGCATCAAAAGTGGTCACCTCCGCCTCCTGGTTGGGTTAAGTGCAATTTTGATGCATCGCATCATATACATAATTCACATTTTGGTTTGGGATGGATACTTCGGGACAGTAAATGAACTTTCTTACACTGTGGACATCAACGGTTTCATGGACGTCATACCATTGAAGAATCTGAATTAACGACGTTAATCTGGACAATCCAAAGTGTTTATCAACTTGGTTATCAACATGTTATTTTCGAAGGGGATAATTTGAATATCTTACATCTTCTCACATCGAGAGAACCTCATCGGAGTCTAGACCATTACCTTCGAAAAATACGTGCTTGGGAGGTCAACTATCAACATATAAAGTACCAACATCGACCGCGGGAAGCCAATCTTTGTGCAGATTATTTATTTAAATTAGCAATCAATTGTTTCGATAAATCTGTCATTAAAAACTCTTGTATTTTTGGACTCCTATTGTTTGTAAACAATGATTTTTAATAAAGTTGCCGTTAAAAAAAGATCTTGTTATCCAAATCTATTAGAATCCAAATTTTTTTAATATAAATTGATTCTTCTAGCATAGAACCGAATCTGACTCAGAAATTTTCGAATCATATATAAATAATAAATATTTGTACCCGAAAAACTCGAACCCAATAATTTTGGTTTGAATCGAAAACTCACCCAACAATGAATTGTAATGACTAATCAGTTTCAATATCAAAACAATATCGGATGAAAAAGTAAGTATAAAAAGTAAACGCAAACGTGAAAGTTGAAAACGCCAATTGTAAAAACGCAAAATAATCAAAGTGGCCATTTAGTTTAGTTTAACGGCCGGCGAAACTCGTCTTATCTGACTCAGCGATGGCTCCGTCGTGTCTGGTATTGTTCTGATCTCTACTTTTCTCCTCCTCTGACGAATTTCATTCGGAGATCTAGGTGAGTGATGGGGAAAGAGGATTGCAGTGAAGAGGTTAGCACGAGAAGCTTCATTGGACATCTTTACTTGATTTGCCTTGATTTTGATATATCTTGTCGAAATTTTGATTTCCTCAAATTTTTGCTCGAAGATTAGTTTCCATTAGCGACTTTACTGAAGGATTTGTCTACTTGATCGATGCTACATTGATCTGTTAGATTTAGGCAAATTCTTATATACTCTGAAACTATATGCTTGTTCTTTTGGGCAGCCTGTGGAAATGATGACAAATCTGAAGGCATCCATAAGAGAATTGACTGTGAAAGTTAACGAACAGGTGCTTTGTTTGGTGCAGAAACGTTTCTTGTTTCCTTGTCTGTCTTACATTGGTGTTCTTGATTGAACTCTGATAGGTTTTTACTTTGTTGCCATTTTGTAACTTAGAATCAGAGAAAATGTGATGTTAAGGATAAGCTACAGAAGCTGCGTGGAAGATTAACCGATGAAGGTGTTGATGTTTCAGTTGAGGAGTTGATACCTCTTTTGAGATCACTGAAGGTTTCAGGATGTTCTTGTTTCCATTACTAAATTGTGAGTGGCACTATGTGGTGAGACTTAATAGTTATTGGTGTTTCCAGGAATTAGAAAAACAGGAATCTGAAGTCCGGTCTAGTTGCGATGCTAAGCGTTCTGTTTTAGAGAATTCAGTTAATGATTTGGAGGAGAGAGTTGCAAAGGGTTCTGATGGTGAGATTTCAGAGGAAGATTTAGATGCTTTATTGGTTGATTCTCTGGATAATCTGACTTCAGCAAAGAAGGTACTCTTTCTATGCTATAGATAGTCTCGGCATCTATTATTTATGTTTCCTTTTTAGTAATTGGTTTGGAGCATTTATGGAGTTGAGATTCAGGTTTTCCAATATTTTTCTAAGAAAGTTAAGGTTGCTTTCCCCACGTTTCACTCTAGGAGCTTGCATTAACGCTACGAGAAATAGTGTCTCTGAAGCGACAGATTGATGACGTACCATGCCAATCTGAACTTCTCCAGTATGCCCTTCTTCCCTCACTTCTTGCTTGCTTTAAAGATGTTGACCTGAATTTGGCACTTTGTACTAGTGTGTACTACTTTGTGTTGAAAATCTTCCATCTCAACAATGAATCTGATTCAACCCCACTCCCTTTATTTTGATGAGGTTGCAGGAACTTAGTTTTACTATGGCTAATGTATTGCCCCCTTTGCTGTATTTCTTGCCTGCTAAAGCCGCGTAATTTCATTCCGTGCAGATATGAAAGAAGATTCTCAGAGCTTAATGTTTGTATTCAGGTTGGAACATTCAATTATTTTTTCCCTTGTTGCTTGCAAGTTCGCTGCATTGGTTGAGACTTGAGAACTGACTAGTTTATTAATTGACAAATCTGTATTTTCAATTTCTGACTATAAACAGGAGAAACTTCAACAAACTAGGAAGCTCTATGGGACATACAATGCTCTTTTAGAAATAAAAGATTTGATGCTAAAAGAGACATCATTATTGAATTCAATTGGTTCACAGGTAAAATACATGCATTATTGATTAAGTTAATTTCGTTAATTCTTTTACATTATATCTTTAGATATCATGTAATTATCATTAAGAAAGCCTAGCTTCATGCTAAGTTAGTTTCTGATTTCTCGTTTTAGTACATTTCTTGGCGAGTCAAAGCTTTCATATTCACCATTCTTTTTCGTTTACCCTTGACTTGAGTGTAGTTTCAAGACGTAATTGGTACTTCTGCTGGCCGTGCTAAGCTAATTGATTCAATGGAAGGAGTCATGAAAGGAATCCAACAGGTAATCTTAGTTTCTTCCTTTTAGGTATTCGTGGCAAAAACCATGAATCTAGCCCAACTTTTAGTTGTATGATTTGTGGTAACCAAATCTTCAAAGTACAGAAGCTAGGAAAGGTACAACGTGGGCTTCAAGAAGAGCAGAAGCTCTGTGATAGTTTAAAAGATAAGTATACCGCTGCAGCTGCAGAGCAAAGAAAATGCTATACTGTACTTAGAGCCTTCCAGGTTAGTAAAAAAGAGGAAATAAGTGCATATACTGAAAAGCTTTCGTCTACTTATATAATGCTAAATCTGTCAATCACAGGAGGAATGTACTAAGAATGACAAGCTGCGAAGTCAAACATCTACTGTAAACACCTCTGACTCGAAAGAAGGGATTGAATAAGGTGATCTAAACTGACTCTCTTTCTAGTTACATATTACCAGATTAGGTTTAAACATGACTCTCTTGTGATATTCTCTATCCATATGCTCAGCCTCTCTATAGGCCCAGAAACAGCAGGTTTAGTTGACCAATTGGTATTAGCTATGGAAACTTTTATACTCTAGATACTAATCATTGAGAAAGAGAAGTTTGGATACAAGCCAAAAAAGGCATATAGCATAATAAAAACTTAAAAAGCTATTAAGTTGAAGTGTTGAACATTTAACAACTTATAAGAATAGTCAAACAGATCATCTCTCAAATTCAGAACTAATTATGTGGTGTTTTTTCAGGATCTGATAGGTGAACCGGATCTCTGGTATCTCGTCCCCTTGAGATGATGCTTCCTTGATGTTCTCTACCTGCAAACCATATACGCACATGAGCAAAAAGATTCAAAGCTAACAAAAGCTAGAACAGTTGACAAGTCTTGATTTCTGAATCCTTCTTTTGTAAACTTACAATGCAAAATAAGGCTTGTTTACTTTACTCCACCGTATATTTATAAGAAACTAACAAAAAATTTCTGCTGAAATATGGTTTTTTGTATAAGGATATCACCTGGTTGTGTAAAGATCCGTTGACAGGCACCAGATATGGCTTGATGACCCGGCCTTGCACGAAACTCTGGAGCCAAAACTGGTGTTTCTCTAGAGCTTCCTCCTTCATACATCTGGCCTAATTTATATGGGACGTCGCTTGTGTTCTTTGCTTCCGGTTTATGTGACAGACCTGTAGACCATGATCCCCCGCTTGATCTTGCCAAGGCCATTATTACATCAGCCTGCAGAAAATTAAACATTCATAAGGTTTAGTTCCTGATTCCTATACATTTTGGAGATATAGGGATCACCTTGTTTGGGTGCACATCATCAAAGACATGAGCTTGACCGCCATAGAAGATAGTCATTTGCTTAGTACTCGACATCAAGTCTTTTCGATTTCTGGTACTGCAAATTTCAAACAAAGTGTATTTGAATTAACTTGAAGACAAGAGCATCAAAAAGACTTAGAAACTAACTCACCTAGAAGGAGCTAAAGATTCGAGCTTGCTCGGGTTTGGCATTGGAAAAGAACTTAAGATACCGGGACCTTTCATCCCGGTTCGTGAACCTTCATCTGCAGCTGTTTGGGCAATAACTGATGGTCCATCGTTTTCATCTTTGAACCGAGTTGAAGAAAGCTGATGAAGCATTTGACTGATCTGTCCTCCTTGGCGAGGTGGTTGGTTTGCTAAAGGATTCATTTTAAAAGGGAAGCTTCCAGGTTTTTTTCTTATCAACTAGTTTTCGAACAAATTTAGTTCAATGAAGCTGTAAACAAGGTAGTAAAGGTAATGTAGCTTCAAGTTTTCTCTTACCTTGGACCAATGTAGAGTCTCTGGTTGCTCTTGAATGGTGAAGTGTAAATCTGAGTTACTTCTCTTGTTTCCCGCAAACTGATTGCCGGAAACTTCACTTCTTGGTCCAAATAATTGAATACCATCAAGATGATTAACCGCGCCGCTCTGTCTTTCAACTAAAAAGAGAAAAACTTGTTCAGCAACATCACATTTGCAGTAGAAACTCAAGTAGAAGAGAGAGATAAGCATCACATTCTCAAGTTGCTATGACCCACCAAACTCATCAGTCAAAATTCACTCCTAAATGTCCCAACTAATCAACCACATACATTGTGGTTGGACACAGAAAGTGAGAGAGAGAGAGAAGGATAGAGAAAGTGTGTGTGTATGTTCTTCATTAGCAGAGCTCAATCAACCACATGCTCACACAAAATCCATGTTCATGTGTTATAAATTTTTCAATCTTAACAAGAAGATCAAACCCAAAGATCTTATCAAGAAATTAACTGAAATTCAGTTTCCTGCTTTAGAGTGAATCAAAACTCAATTATTAAAATCAGACCAAGAAAGACTTCAAAACTCCAAATCAAATCTATGTAATTAATCTTTCTATATATAGAAACCCTAAATGTAGAAAGAAATCAGCTTAAACCACAACAATAGAACTAGAACCAAAGGTATCAAGATTCAAGAGAGTGAGAAAAACCAAGATCGGAGCTTGAGGAGAGACCACCGCGACCACCACCGACGGAGGAAACAGAAGTCATCATCGCCGCCGCTTTAGCTGACTTATTATCCGGTGGTAGCTTGTGGTCAGCCATGGAAGTAGAAGCTAAAGTTACAGACTTTGAGCTTAAAAAGTCATGAAACGAGAACTTATCTTGTTGCTCTTTCACCATCATCAAATCAATGTATCAGTGTGGCCACTTTCACCACCACTTCCTCCATTAAAGTATCTCTCTTTCTCTCTGTATTATTTCATGGACACACTCAACGAGAGAGATGAGAGTATGTATGTGTGTGTGTTTTTTGTGGGTAAAGTGTAAAAGTGTTGTCTTTTTGTTCTTGAAGCTCCTTTATTGGGTTTCTCTTAGATGATGCAATAATGAATCAGATCTTTTTCCTAATAAAATAGTATCTAATTTCATTAAAAAAACATAAATAAAATAGATTTTATAATGATGGGATTATAGACTTCTTTTTGTTTGTTAAGGTATCTTAAGATTCATTATGTTAAAAGGTACACATTATTGATTGGTTTGGAGAAAGTAAAGCTGTGTGTAACTAATCTAACCAATACACTATTAACATATCTGTACCTAAAAATATTAATTTGTAGGTCAGTTGGTAAAGTTATTATTTATTTATTTATAACAGTTTTGTTGTAGTACAATGTTAAATAGTTTTTATAACATTCTCCATTAGTGCGGGAAAAACCGAATCGAATCAAACCATAATTAAGTGACTCGGTTTGGTTTTGATTATATTTAAAAACCCGTTAGGTTAAGATAATAAAAATATTTTGGTTCGGTTAAAATTATATATATATATATATATATATATATATATATTTATCTTATTATATAAAACGGAACGTGTTTAACGTGAGCGCGACATGTAAGCAAAAGTATACTACCTGAAAAGAGGATATTTTGGAATTTTTACGTAGATTAAGGAAATCAACTTTTACTTTACTTTATGCCTTTCTTTTAAAGTGTTTTCACCTAAAACATCATCCTTTAAAAAAAAAAACTAAATTATAAAACATCCTCCTTTCAGAAACGGAAGGAGTAATTTATGAGATCATGACATGTGTCACTGTTAATTAATATTATGACATGTGTCAACGTAGTATTTTAAACTAATAAAAACTTTCTTATTGTTAGTTTATTACTTTTTTTTACATAATATATTGCTTTTTTAAATAGAAACTACATAATAACAAAAGAAAATTATTGATTTTATAAATTGACATAAATTATAAAATTAAAATAACAAAAATATGTAATATATAAAAGATTAATAGTGTAAATTTGATGAGCAAAAAATAGATGTAAAACCGCAATATATGTTGATATTAGTTTTAATGATTTTGTAAAAAGAAATTAGAGATCAAAATAATTAATAATAACTAAATTTTGATTTTAACGTCAATTAATATATATAATAACACGAGTTATCATACTTAAATCTAAATAATTTACTTATACCCGCGTATCACGCGAGACCTAATCTAGTATATATATCTCAAAGTAACTATATAAAAAAGTTAGTTACAATTATAATGTAAGAAAAAATTATTTTAGTTCACATATACAACATATATATTCATGATTCTTTTTATTTTGTTCAAACGTTATTAATTACTGATGATGATATATAATTTTTTCTCAAGTTGTTTTTATCCACCTTAAAATTTAAATAGATTTGATTTGGATATTTAGACTTTGTTTTGAACTTTTTATTATTTTTATTAACTTTGTATGTACATTTTTATTTAGTATCGGTTGTAATGCCTTATATTTTATATAAAACTGAAACTGAAATCAAACCGAACTGAACTGATTTTTGTTAGAGTTTTTATGGTTTCTTTTTTTCAAAATTGTTTAAACCGTAAACCAAACCGAAACCAAACCGTAACCGGACCTTAAACCGAATGGTTTTAGTTTTCATAAAACCAAGAAAACCGAACTGTAATCAAACCGTAAACCGGAATGCCCGGTCCTACTCTCCATCGTCTTATTATGTGTATTTTGGTGTTATTTTTTGGTACGCGGCTTTCATCACAATCAGATGTGCTATTTTTGGAGGTTGTGAAAACTTATTGATTTTGAATAATTGAGGTTGTAAAAACTTGTTGAAATTGAATAATTGAACATGTTTATAAAATTTAGACTTGTTTTATACTTTTGTAGATTCGTTTTATAACAGGTTCCATCATCTCAAAAATCTAGTTACTCCGATCTCAAAACCGGTTCAAAAACATAAACAATCGGTTATTTCTAAATATAAAAATGAAATCACCGATCATTAAGTTTCAAAAAGTCTTTCGATTTTAGTCGACCCTCCCAATCTAGATTCTTGAAAATTAGATTTCATAAATAAAAATTATGAAAAAGTAGAGTTTACATTTGGTATCAGAGCTTTCTAAATTTGGTTAATTAACCGTAAGTTACATTCAAGTTTCGGCATCATTTGCCATGATACTTAAATCGTAAGTACGTAAGTTTTTGTATTTTGACTAAAGGAATAGATCATTAATCAATTTGTAAATATCGAATGGATTTTTGTGTTTTCCACATAATAAATCATGGAAAAGTCAAAAACATCATAAAAGTAACGAGAAGTTATTTTTTGTTTTCATGAGTAGACATACGTTTGTTGTTTTGGCCATTATAATAAGTTTTAAATGGCTTAGCGTTTGGTTTCGTAAAAATAATGGAAAAAGATGGTGATATAAATATGAAGAGAAATCTTCTTCACCTTTTTAATGTCTTATGCTAAGGATAATTATGTTATGTAACAATAACATAGGAAATGATTATAATAAATAATTATCTAGTAAAGTTCAATGTTTATTTTGTATGTGATATGTTAGTCACCAAAGTGGTCTTGTCATGTTACATATAAACATTGAAAGAAAAAAAATTAAAAGATTTATTAATTGATCATGATTAAAGAGATGCTAATAATGACATTAAAATAAAAATTGATTAATTATTTTATTAATTATACTCTAGGAGATCACCCAAAGGTGGATCATTGAATATAGTTAGTAATATGTAATGTATTAACCGTTTATTACTATGGTGGATAATATGTATACCCAAAGGTAACATACTTATTGGACTTATGTTTTATTCGATTAATTATTAAAGTATAAAAATAAGCATCACTGAAAGTGCATTTGTTTAAGTATTTNTGTTTAAGTATTGCCCAAAGGTTGCTTAAACACATGCTATCAAATTTAATATCTAGTATATGAATTTGTATAAAAGTCTCAAAGCATTAATGGGTTAAGCATGTATAAATGTGAAGCTTCATCAAATTTTTTTGCATCCGCTAACTCTGTCGTGAAATTTAATGGGCTCAATTACGCTGAGTGGTCCGAACAAATCCGGTTTTCGCTGGGTATAATGGCATTGGACCTTGCAATACTAACAGATGAGGAACCCTCAGCCATTACGGAAGATAGCTCTGAGTATGAAAAGTCTAGATATGAGACTTGGGAGCGATCTAACAGGCTGAGCTTGAACCTAATGAGGTTGACGATGGCGGAAAGCGTTAAGCCATCTATGCCTAAGACAGAGAAAGCAAGGGAATTCATAGAGAAAATTAAGGAGTGTTCACAATCGGATTTGGCGGACAAGTCGATTATAGGAAGCTTTATGAACGAGCTAACTACGAAAAAGTTTGACTGGTCTCAGCCAATCCATGATCATGTGACGCACATGTCTAACCTGGCAGCAAAGTTATCGACCTTGGGAATGGAGGTTAATAAGCAGTTCTTGGTCCAATTTATCATGAACTCTCTTCCTATAGAGTTTAGCCAGTTTCAGGTGAATTACAACACCATTAAAGATGAATGGAACTTTAAGGAACTAAAGGCTATGCTTGTTCAAGAGGAAGGGAGATTAAAGAAATTGAAGGACCAAGTTGCTAACCTCGTAAGTCTTGGAAGTGCCAGCAGCAGTAAAGAAAAACCAAGTAGAAAGGACAAGAAGAAGAAAAAAGTTTTCTATAAAGGACCTGAAAGCGAAATTCAAAAAGAAATGAAGTGTTTCTCTTGCAAGAAAATGGAACACTTCAAGAAAGATTGTCCGAAAAGAAAGGCATGGTTCGAAAAGAAAGGTAAACATCAAAGCTTTGTTTGCTCTGAACTGAACCTTATAGAAGTGCCTAATAATACTTGGTGGTTAGATTCTGGTGCTACTACTCATGTGTCTCATATTAAACAGGGATTCAGTTCAATCCATCCCATAAGAGGAGCTGAACAATACTTGTTCATGGGGAACCGGATGAAGGCACCAATTGAAGGCATTAGGACTACAAATTGATCTTAGACACTAAATGTCATGTGGATCTTGAAAGGTATCTCTATGTGCCTGAATGTGCTAGAAATCTTGTTTCTATAAGTAGATTGGACAATTTAGGATTTGAATTTAAAATTGGACATGGTATTTTCTCATTGTACCGCAATGATTACTTTTATGGTAGTAGTACTTTATTTGATTCACTTTATCGATTCAATCTTTATGCAAAGTTTTCTCAATTCTTATTTAATATTGAAAGTCAAGGCATCAAACGTAGTGCATCTGATGAAAATTCTGCTTACTTGTGGCATCAAAGATTGGGTCATATTTCCAAAGAAAGGATGATGAGGTTGGTAAAGAATGAAATTCTTTCTCAATTGGATTTTAGTGACTTAAATGTGTGTATAGACTGTATTAAAGGAAAGCAGACTAAATATACTATAAAGAAACCTGCCACAAGAAGCACTCAGCTTCTTGAACTAATTCACACTGATATTTGTGGCTNCACTGATATTTGTGGCCCATTCGATGCTCCTTCGTGGAGCGGTGAAAGATATTTTATCACTTTTATTGATGATTACTCACGGTATGGATATACATATCTACTGCATGAAAAGTCCAAGTCTGTGAATGTCCTAGAGTTGTTCATTTATGAGGTGGAAAGGCAGTTAGATAGAAAAGTAAAGGTTGTGAGATCTGATAGGGGTGGTGAGTTTTATGGAAAGTTCAATGAAAATGGACAATGTCCTGGTCCATTTGCAAAGTTACTTGAAAAGAAAGGCATTTGTGCACAATACACAATGCCTGGTACTTCTCAACATAATGGTGTAGCTGAAAGGCGAAATCGTACTTTATTGGATATGGTTAGGAGCATGTTAAGTAATTGTTCATTACCTCCTTCTTTGTGGGTATATGCATTAAAGTCTACAACACATGTTCTGAATCGAGTTCCTAGTAAGGCGGTTTCTAAGACCCCTTATGAACTGTGGACAAGAAGGAAACCCAGTTTAAGACATCTCCGTGTCTGGGGCTGTCAAGCAGAAGTAAGGCTATATAATTTAAATGAAAAGAAATTAGATTCAAGGACTGTTAGTGGATTTTTCATTGGCTATCCTGAAAAATCGAAGGGGTATATATATTTTATTGTTCTAACCATAGTACGAGAATAGTTGAGTCGGGTAATGCTAGGTTCATTGAGAACGGAGAAACTAGTGGGAGTGGTGAAACACGTAAAGTGGACATTAAAGAAATTCGGGTTGAAGTTCCTTCACCTGAAGTTGCACCTACAATAGTTGTTCATATTTTTGCATCACAGTCAAATGAGACAATTGAACAACATAATGATGTGCCAATCTCAATAGTTGACAATACATTTAATGAACCTGTCACAATTCATGAAGAGAATAGTGTACCACAAATGCAATTAAGGCGATCTGAAAGGGAAAGAAGATCTGCCATATCTAATGATTATGTAGTTTATTCTATTGAAAATGAATGTGATATAAGCATTTATGAAGATCGATCTCATTCCGAAAAGCCATGAAAGTGACAATTTTAAAAATTGGTTAAATGCCGCAAAAGAAGAAATAAAATCTATGGGTGATAATAAATTTTGGGACAGTAGAGTTACCCGACGGTTTCAAAATTGTTGGTTCTAAATGGGTCTTTAAGAAAAAACGCGACTCGAAAGGTAACATTAAAAAATACAAGGCTCGCCTTGTTGCTAAAGGTTTCACCCAAAAAGATGGCGTTGACTACAAAGAGACCTTCTCTCCGGTATCTAAGAAAGATTCTCTTAGGATTTTTTTGGCTTTGGTGGCTCATTATGATCTTTAGCTTCACCAAATGGATGTGAAAACCGCCAATCTGAATGGCGAGCTTGAGGAAGAAGTATATATGAACCAACCTAAAGGGTTTGTGGCACAGGAAAGGAAAATATGGTGTGTAAGCTGAGAAAGTTAATATATGGACTAAAACAAGCTTCCAGACAGTGGTATCTAAAGTTCAACGATATTATCACGTCATATGGTTTTGTAGAGATCATCGTTGACAGATGTATCTACATTACGGTCAGTGGGAGCAGATTTGTGATTTTAGTCTTATATGTTGATGATATTTTGCTTGCTGCAAATGACATGGGCATGCTACATGATATAAAGAAATATCTCTCTAAGAACTTTGAAATGAAAGATATGGGTGACACATCATATCTTATGTGATCAGAATAGAAATTCTTTGAGATAGATCACAAGGATTGTTAAGTTTGTCTCAAAAAGGATATATCAATAAGATTTTAGAGAGATATAAAATGGCCAAATTCTCTGCAGGGATAGCTCCAATTCAGAAGGGGATAAATTTAGTAAAATGCAATGTCCGAGAAATGAATTGGAGCGTAAAGAAATGGAAAGAATTCCCTATGCATCAGTGGTTGGGAGTCTAAACTATGTTCAGACATGTACTCAACCAGATATCAACTTTGCTGTTGGTATGTTGGGTCGATATCAAAGTAATCCTGGAATTGACCACTGGAAAGCTGCAAAGAAGGTTCTCATGTACTTGCAAGGCACCAAAGAGCACATGCTTACGTACCGGAGATCTGATCACCTAGAGGTCATTGGATATTCAGATTCAGATTATGATGGATGTGTTGATAGTAGAAAATCTACGTTTGGATATTTGTTCCCATTAGCTGAGGGAGCAATATCATGGAAGAGTGGAAAGCAGTCTGTCATTGCTACTTCCACTACGGAGGCTGAATTTTTGGCATGCTTTGAGGCCGTAATTCAAGCATTGTGGCTTCAGAACTTTATCTCAGGGCTTGGGATTATCAACAGTATAGCTAAGCCGCTGAGAATTTATTGTGATAATTCTGCAGTAGTCTTCTTTTCAAAGAATGACAAGTACTCGAAGGGTGCTAAGCACATGGATTTAAAGTACTTGTCTGTCAAAGAAGAAGTATAGAAATGTAGAGTGTCGTTTTAGCATATTAGGACGGATATGTTGGTAGTGGATCCGTTAACTAAGGGATTATCACCCAAAGCATTCATTGGCCATGTAGAACGTATGGGTGTTATAGATAAGGCCTTGCTATTCTAGTTACCGCATGCTCATTATGTGTATGACATTATGAATTCACTTAAAGTTATGTTTCTGTTTTATGAGTATGTTATCATTAAAGGATGTGTATACATTTATGGTTATAGATAACATATACTTTTTTTAGGATTAAAGTTCATCTCAATATAAAAGAAAATACGAAATTGGAATTGATTTGTGATACATGGAAGGAACCATATCGCTTAATGATATGCAACCGCCATGATTCGATCAATTCTGATTTTTTAAAAGCTAATTGAACTTGATATAGAAGTGCACATTAAATTTATCAAACTATTTAGTCGACACAATTGTCAAGTGGGAGAATGTAAGAATATTTATTCTTAAGTGACATACGTGTCTTACAGTATAATTATAAAGATCAAGTTCAAATTAAAGTTAAGGATTCTAATATTAAAGACGACACTGTGATGGATCGGTTTCGGGTTAAAATCATTAGAATTCGGGTGTATTGATAACCCTATCCCCTTACCATGTTAAAGTCTCTCCTCATCATTCATTATATGTACGTTATATACATACATATATTAAGTAATAAGTTATGAATGAACTGATTGAGTTTTGAGTTTCTTTTGTGCGATGTAACATCACAATCAATACAATAAGTTACTCAAAAGAAAAGAATGAAGAGAGTATAGATAGATGTGTTTTTATCCATCAAAGAACACACACACACACATTGAAAAGTAATAAAGGTCAAAGGGGAGATAAAATCAATTGACTAAAAGTTTGGATCTAAGACATCAAAGCATGGATCAACAAGGTTAGTAGTTTCTTTCTTTTACTTTAAGAAAGATTATGTGGTTGAATTAAAAACAAGTCTAGATGATCTTTGGAATAATATTTCATAAATAGAAATCATAAAAAGTAGAGTTTACAGCGTGCTCGGAAATTTGTTTAATATTAGAGAAATTCTTCAATACCAAAAATTCGATCCAAACTAATTTGAATAACAAAGATCAAGTGGTCTAGTGGTTGTGTCACCGATGTTGACATCTTATTAGACTAAGGTTCGAACCTGCCTACTCGCATAGCAAATGTATTTTCTTCTATTTATGGAGTTTAGATTATTAGACCGACCGTTATGGCTCAGAAATAAATGTGAAAAAACTAATCTGAATTTTCACCTACTCTAAATTATATTATATAATACAAATTATCATGGTTCTTCCTTGAGGGGAGAAACCGTCAATATCCAACCAAAACTTTTGCTCTTTATGTCCTTGAGATAGCAAAACAGATTATCTCCATGTGTTTGTAGACTTTTTATACTTTTGTTTCTCTTTTTTTCTCTGTTAATCTTAATAAAACACCTTCAATTATTAGCTTAAAATACACACAATTCTACGATAACCTAAGGTCTACAAATTAACCGAAAACGGCCTACATCTTTTTCTTGTTTAATCTTAAAACGTTTCAAGAAACGCTAATGAGTTTTCAAAACGTTCAAAAATAAATTCAAGTTAAAGCGTGTAACTAAAAGCTAATCCATGATAGAAAACTAAGATTACAACAACAGTTTTCACAGTCCCTCAAGATCTCAATTACGTCAGATCATACAACAAAACATTGTTCCAACATCTTAGAGAGATCGAAGCTGCTTTAAACTACAAAAGAGAAAGGAAAACACAATAATAATACCTAAAACACAAGTTATTATATCTTCTTCCTTTTTGGTCTCTCACTTCCATAGCTCCACTTCCATTATTGATACTCCAATACCTTATTTCGCCATTGTTTTCACATGAACATATGAGATCATCCTTGTGTGGATGGAAGTCAAGTGATGCAACCATTGAAGAATGTCCATTGAATGTACAAAGTGAATAGCTTTTGTGCAAATCATATTCACAAAACTTTGTAATTAAAGGTGTCTTAGACTGGTGTTCTTGATTAAAATATGATATATTTTTAACTTTGTCGCCATTTTGTAACTTAGAATGAGAGAAAACTTGATGTTAAAGATAAGATGTGTGGAAGATTAACAAATAATAGTGTTGATGTTTCAGTTGAGGAGCTGATATCTCTTTTGAGATCACTGAAGGTAGTAAGAATGTTCTTGTTTTCATCACTATTGTGAGTGACACTTAGTAGTTATAGATGTTTACACGAATTAAAAAAAACAGGAATATGATATCCGGTCTAATTGCGATGCTAAGCATTCTGTTTTATAGAATACAGTTTATGATTTGGAGGAGGAGTCGCAAAGGGTTATGATGGTGAGATTTCAATGCTAGATTTAGATGCTTTATTGGTTGAATCTTTGGATCATGTAACTTTAACTTCAGCAAATAAGATACTCATTCAATGCTATAGATAGTCTTGGAATCCAACGTGACTTTGTTTATAAAATTTTTTTACATTTAAATCCATTCCGAGCCTTTTTTTTCCTACCTCTTCTATTAGTCGACTGGTCACATTCTTTTCCCGAGCTGGATCTATTTATCTGAGTGAAAAGAAAAAGAAATGATCACCCTCCAGAACACGAAAACTATGCTGGTCAAAATGGCCAAACAAATGCCAGTTTGGAGCCAAAAAACCTTTAGCTGTTTAACATAAGTCATATAGTTTAACTTATAAAACACTTTTATTTTAGTACTTACATTTCCTCTCAAGGCCAATGTAATCCACCAAATACCTAGGTGTATGCAACTTGTTTCGAGCTCGTAGATCATAACGACGTGTATTTCTAACCTATCAATGTGTATGTAGTAGTACCTTTACGAATTCACCATTTGTTTTAAGTTTAACATATAAATATTTGAAGATAAAAAAATTTTAAACGCAAGAAATACATGATCATTGTTGATGACCTCTACTCTATATGTTCCTGAGATAGACACAAGGGCCTCTTCCTCACGCGCGCAATCTCTCCCTCCGTCTCAGTAGCCAAGCGAGTATCCGCTTCGTTTTCTATATCAACCTATCCAAATTCACCATTGGTCTTGATTCGTTAAATCCATAAACACAATTCAAGAAAAACCACAGTTAAATCTCAATTGACTTACTAACTCGATTCCTATCATTAAGAATCCGTTCAAATGATACATACAATTCCACACGGATATACACCTATCAAAACAAAAGAAAATCCCAAGAAACATTTATCCATTGGTCTAGATTCGTTAAATCCATAAAAGCATTTCAAAAAACACCTAGTTCTCCGCAATATGAATATGTTCAGATGATCTGCTCCCTCTATCTAAGACGGATATAGAAGAATGTTGTTTATTTAATTCAATTTAAACACACTCATTTTCACCATAAACCTATCCATATTCACAATCTATATAAATTTTGGAGATACAAAAATAAAACTTTACAAACAACAAGTACATGATCATTGTTGCTCGCCTCTACTCCATATGTGTCTGGGATAGATTGATCTCCAGCCGGTAAATATGAAGAATGGGAGTCAAAATTCATCTATCAAACAAAAAATCATAAGAAACTTTTATCCATTGGTCTATATTCGTTAAATCCATAAACGCAATTCAAAAAAACACCCGGTTCTCCTCATTAAGAATATGTTCCGATGATATGCTCTTACGGTTTCTTGACGGTTCAAAACTCGAATCCATTTATTAAAAGAAAAGAAAATGCTAAGAAAATTTTATCAAGGCAATTCTCAAGTCAAATATCTAATGTTGTCAACGAATTGAAGTCTCCTCTTCAGCTTTCACGACATAGTCATGTCGTTTGTCTCAATATTCATTCACTTTAGCATATAAACTCGTTGTTCTCCAATCCTTATTTTTGTTCTTGCTAATTGATAATTTGGGACGTATCTTCACATCTGGAATCTCATTAGGCATGCACACTGTGGCCAGTCCCAATTTCTTGAAGAACTTATGAGGGCAATTATATGCGACCACATTAAAGAAAATACAAGTTGTGCACACGTATATTATATAAATATGATCTTTGTACTCATCAGGAAATTCAAGGTTACGGTCAAATTTTTTTATAAAGTTTCCATATAACTTATGAATATATAATCAAGTACTAACTTTACAATAAGAATTATAACCATATATAGGCAGTTTATATAATCATAAAGAAGTATTACATGATCTTCCATCATGTTTTCATGCTTGTTTTGGAAATGATTCACATCAATGTTCTTATTTTCTTTAAGAAATATATTTAACCACCCCAAAAATAGAGGAAACCCAAAAGGTAGAGAATCAATACATAATGCTTCGCATAAGTAAGAAAATCGTTCCAATGCAAATATCTACAAGGAAAAAATAAAAATATGTGAGTAAACATTATTATGTAACAAAGTGACTAATAATGTTTTGATAAAAAATTTGTTTTATTGAGTTTCAGAACTTATCATCAAAGCATACTCAAAACCAGAGAAGTTTGTGGTCTTATCATTCATAAGACCTTTCATCATTAATACCAACCTATGCTTAATTGATGCAAACGTCGCAACTCCTCAAGTATAGTTGTTGATTGATTCTCCAAGTAACAATACATATACTTTTTGTTGTTCTCGAAAATAACAAACTCTCCACCAAAAAGAAAAGATACGCCTTTTGATAAGAGATCAAATCAACCGCATCATCCGACACCTTTTGAAATCTAGATTACAACTTCTTGAGATCGATGATTAAAAAGGCTTGTATTTTCTTTTCATAAAGCAAGTTGCGGCCACCTCTTCTGTTACATTTAGGTTATCTTAAATTTTACGCAAGAGATTTACATCCTCAAATCTAGACACATGAATTCAGATTGAGCATAAAAATTATCAATAAAAAATGTGTTAATGGAATACAAAATTCAAATTAAATAAATGTAACCCATCAATGGAAATTGGGAAAATTCCCAAAAAATACACCAGTTATTGAAAATCTAGACAAAAAATACACGAACTATTTTGGTTAGGTGTTTAATACATCAAGTATAAGAAATTTGTCTTTTAATACACGAACTTCCAAAATTCGTAGACTTTCAACATCGCAGTTAACAGACGTTAATTCAATTAACTATGGTTAATCAAATCTGTTAACTTTAACTCTTTGTGGTTACGTGAAGTCAATAATAACAAAACGAAGAAGATGGCTGAAGAATCAGTAAAGCAATTCTGGGCAATTTCAATTTCGATTTTGGTAGATTTCGATTTCGATTTCGATTTTTATTGAATCCTTAGTTTTTGTAGAGTTCGATTTTGTGTTTTCATTATGGGCAATTGAATTTGGTGAAACCAGTTAGATAAAT
>OVBE01004716.1:0-23272 GCA_900406425.1 Iberis pinnata | reverse complement strand
TAGCTACGGATATCCGGACTTTTCGGTTCGGATCGAAGCAAATATCGAATCGGATCGAATATAACGGATATTTTGCCCAGCCCTAATACGTAATGGCGTTGGGCCAATTCAAATTGGGATTTATTTCCATTGAATTTGCTTTCATTCTTTTTTTTTTTCAGCTATATTTTGTTTTTTTCTCAAATAGTATATATTTATAATTTTAAATTTAGGGGCAGAGACTAATATCTCACTAGGTTTGACCTAGGACCGATCCTGCCCCTTTACCATATTGTAACAGAACTGGGTACCTTAATTTGAGCTTATCAAATCGGATCTTAACAAGGATTCTCAACCGATATTAATTTGTCTGTTTAAACTTTTCAAGATTGTAATTCCATCGGTTAAA
Organism: Iberis pinnata; assembly: GCA_900406425.1. Lineage (NCBI taxonomy): Eukaryota > Viridiplantae > Streptophyta > Magnoliopsida > Brassicales > Brassicaceae > Iberis > Iberis pinnata. The sequence continues at coordinate 22,884 of OVBE01004716.1, read as the reverse complement.
AATTACCAGACATTAAAATATTTTAATGTTAAACATTATTCAAGAAAATAAAGTAGGCCCCAACAAGAATTTATAGAAAAAAAACGAATGTAACTCTATGGGTATGAGAAAAAAATGGTGATTTTGGACAGAAAACAATCATATTGTTCTGGTTAGGGGTGTTCAATGTGGATAAACCGAACCGAACCGATCCAAACCGAACCGAATTATGCTATATGGTACGGTTTTGGAAAAATCGAATAAACCGTTTGGATACATATTTTTAAAAACCATGGATATGGATATGGTATGGATATTAACCGAAAAACCCGATTAAACCGATAAAAACCAATATTTTAATTTAAATAATATATATATATATATATATATCATATACTCTGTATAAATTTATGATTTACTCAAAAAACAAATGTTACTATAAAATAAAAGAAACAAGTTTCTTATTTACTAAATTTGTATGTTTTAGTTTTGTTATATAGTAAATAACTTGATAATATTTTTTTATCTTAAATTGACAAAATTTTGTGTGCGTCCGGAGGATACAAGAGCTAATGATTATTGACATTACTATAATTATTGTAAGAGAGATCAATAATTTATGGGATTTTTGTTATCATCCTAAGTTTTAGTTTTATTTTTTTATCACTTTATAATTAGTGTGAAACTATCATTACTTCTTTTTTATTATTTGCATTCATCATTTCTTTTATGTACAAGTAAAAACATCGTTTAACTTTTGAAGTTTTAATTTTCTACTTTATCACTTAATAACTAATATGGAACTAGTATAATATGTTTTTTTACAACATTTTTATGTACAAGTATACCAATCAATAAATAAGAGCTTTTACATGTTTATTAAATTGAAAATAAATATAAAATTATATATGTGGTTTTTGGTAAAAAACCGAATAAACCGATGGTATCCAAACCGAACCGAACCGAAATAGATATGGTTTAAATATGGTAGCTATTTTTCAAAAACCGAAAAACCGAAAAAACCGAACCGAAACCGAACCGATATCCATATTGAACACCCCTAGGTTTTTGTACGAATAGCAACAACAAAAAAACGGTAGAAAATATAGAATTTAAAACTAAATCAGAAATAATATTAACATGATTTATAAAATAAAATATAAATATTCTTAACTTGAATTTGGTCATATATATTTATAACTTTAAGCTCTTTTATATTCATCAAAATACAAATTTGATTTTATAATCTAATTATTAATAATTAAATGAATAAAATTAGATTCCTACTAGAATTTACGAATTATTAACCAAATAACTCTATATTTCAACAAATAAATTTAAGTCAAATATCGTGAAAAAAAAAAAAAAAATTAAGTCAATAAAACATGATTTTACTTGTATTCCTAAATTGATTGAACCCCTAAACCAATAACATTCCCTAAAGCTATACTTTGGTACAAATTTTGAGATCAATGTGTTGCCTATGGAAAAACTATCGTAATATTCTTCAATTTTATGAAAACCTATTAAGTATATATATGAAAACTAGAACCGATGCAATACCGATGCGAAATGTATACAGTTTAAAGGTTTATAATCGGAATTTTTGGATTCGGATTTCACTAGTTAAGTTTATGGTCTAATTTTGTAGGGATTAAGGTTTATTTATTTAGTTTAGAATTTAAATTTAAAGTTTCATAGCTAATTAAAATATGTAATATTTTTGAAACAATGGAGAGTGTGGAACTTTTGGAACTAAAACTAAAGACATTATTTTGATAATTTCCCAAATAGTTTTTACTTTCTCCGTTTTTTTAATTTGATGTTTTAGAAAAAATATTGTTTGAAAAATTGATTTTCACCAATTTCTATATAGTTTCCTGTTTAAATATTACAATATTGTAAACTTCAAGACATATTAATTGAAATCATTGAAAATTTATTGGCTAAAAGATATAGAAATTTGTTTTACACGGAAAAATTATGTAATTATTACTAGTTATTTATGTGTTTTATTAATATGTGTGAAAAAACTAAAAAACTAATCAATAGAAGGAGTATATTTTTTATGAGTCATTAGCATTAATTAAATCTAATAGATCAATTAATTTAATTTCTTAATACAAGGAAATCATTAATTTCAGTTAAAAACTAGATCAATTAATTTTAACTCTATCAACATTATGTACTAATATATCTTGTTCCATCGTACATTTATGACAAAGAATATCTAACAAAAGCGTTACATAAAATTGATTAAGATTCTATGAATCATGTGTTTCAGTTGCTATGAGGAGTATGAAGAGAAATGGTGAAAAGAGAGAAGCTATAAGGGGAAAATGAGTTTAGCAATACAAATGGTTGAAGAAGAGAACACATATCTAATGAGAAACAATAATTTTGAGTAGAGAATCGCAAACCCGAATAATAAAGAAACCTAATCATCAACTCAATATCATTTAATCACTATTGGAAAAACAGAAAACACAAGACATCATACGTCTTTTAACTTGGAAGCACCAAGTCCAACAATTTTATTAGCACAAAGTCTTTACAAGCTTGTTTTTACAAATCTCATTCAATTAGGACTCTCATAATTCTACCCAAAATTGATCACACAAGACTTTGTATCTTCAACCCTCTATGTGATCTGAATTCACGCTTCAATCAACCAGAGACGTATCATGTTTTCTTCACAACCTGTGTAACAGACGACCAGGAAAACACTCAACTCACCAAAACCATGAAAATCTCTATAATAAAAGCAACTAATAGTGCTACCTCTCATTCACTCACGACCCTTAGCTCTTTTATATAGTCTTCAAGACTTTCTAAAACCTTTATCACAAGGATCTTCAACAGAGGGAAACTTTCCTTTTCTTGGATTTTCCTTCTGCTTGATCTTCCTTTTCTTCTTGTTAAACTTATTTCCCAAGCCAAGTAGCAAAGGGAACTCTCCAAATTATTCATCATCACTCTGATTGGTCTACCAGTCCAGCTCAGCAACACATCTTGTCTGACGCATCTTCTGTGACATCAACAGCTTCAGGAAAACTTCATCTTCAATCTTCTCCAACCAAATCGCAACTTCTCCACGTCATATTTAATCTATTTGACATTCATAGCTCCATGAAACAATTTCTGAGTACCTTTCTAGTTGTCGGATCCCAGCAACTGTAACAGAAAAGACCTGATAAATTTCTTGCATATACAATATCCCCCCTTTTTAGCTTTGTTTGACAACTAGCATTCATCTTCAAGTTCCTTCATTTTAACAAAAAAAATCCCCTCATGAATTAAGTCTTAACTCCCCCATGAATTAAGCCTTGTCTGAGTTAAGTACTGATACAATGACACCCACAAATAATCACATTTATCTCCTCCTGCTTGAGTGCGCAACTCAGCTAAAAAATATAACTTAGATGCCACAACTAAACCAGACCATCAATGCATATTTTCATTCAGTTGTTTGTTGGTTTCACATGCCACTGTCACAGAACTTACACCAGGCGTCAACAAAGATTATTTTTCTTCTTCTTAATAATTTCATCATTTTGTCTGAGAGACGACCCTATATGCATCAACATCTTCTTATCTGTCAATTTCTCCATTGATTCATACTTGTAGTGAGTTGAAGAGGAGATAAGCAAAAGTAATTGCCTCGGGAGTGGGAAATTGCTTTTATAGGAGTAATAATAACCAGCCCCCTATATTTTCGAATTTTTAATTTAAAATTAGACGAGATAAATCCGAACAAGATCAAAGATTTTGAGGACTGTTGGGATTTCCACCGTTTACCTTGTTTTGAGATCGAAATTCTCCCCTTGAAATTCGAGCAACTTTGTGGGAAGATCAACTAAAACCCTAACAACCAGGAGAATTGAAGCGATCCAGTGTGTCGCCCTAAGATCAGTTTCTCAAAGAAGGGGTGTTAGAATCAAGTCGTGTTATTTCCCTTTTGGGAAGCGGCATGCACGAGAATTCACGAGTCAAAATCCTGCTGAGAGCTGACTACATGGTCCATCCGAGGGCGCCCAACTTGCTAAGCTCGTAGGAAGACCTGGGGGCTAATTTTTTTGGTGTCAGAACCCCCTCATCATGATTTTGCCTCAACTAATATCATCATTCAAGTTGACCCAATATGTATTAAGCAAAAAGGGACCGACTGAGAGAGCTACCTACCTTAGTGAGATAGAGGGATGACTGAATGCCCAGGGGGTAATCAGACCGAGGAGAATATAAGCGCAGCTTGAGAAAGTAATGGCCAGTTCCAAGCGTTTCCGAGTTTGGAGGGATTCGCCGAGATAATAGGGGCAACTAACCGAGAAAATCGGAACAACCCTAGCTGAGTGAAAGTATTATAAAAGGAAGAAGGAAGAGATGGAGAAGGATTTTTTTGGCCAATTTTCTAATCATATTTACGAAATCATTTGCAAGTGAAATCATAAGTGTATTCGATCTAGTTCAAATAAAAAAATCATTTTTCCACATCAATTTGTGTTGTGTATTTTTTCCTTATTAAGCTAGAATCATCAAACTCCTCATTAAGATCAAGTTAATAATCTTATCTTATGGATTATAGCGTCCATATAAGACTTATATTATAGATTAGTTTTATGAATATATAATAATAACAAAAATTAATATTTCTACACTATATGAGATATATTTTTTGAAAATAAACTCTAAATTTTAACTCTAAACAGTAAACATTTATGAAATATTAAATTGCTATTAGATTATTAAACAAATAATAAAAAATCTTTGAAAATATAATTTTTAAAATATAGTATTGATCTTTTTCCCTCCTCTTATTCCCCCCCCCCCTTCCTCATTCCTAGGTTTTAAAATATATGCTTTTGTTATTTTTATGAATTTTTGAATATATGGATCCATCGGATCTGTGAAATGATATTCAAATCTGAGATATCTGCAGGTATCTGGATCCGAAGCTAACATTTAAAAAAAAATAATTTTAAAAAAAAAACTATAACTTTTTTTTTTTTAAAAAAAGAAGATTATCAAAATAACACAAAACTAGGTATATTCCAAAAATAGCACAACTCCCAAAAGTTTCAAAAATAGCACCTTCTTTTCCATAAATAGCACAAAAATATTTTTGTTTCAAAAATATCACAATATTTGAAATAACTTTAAAACTTCAAATTTAAACATAAAACCAAACCACTTACTTCAAAATTAAACCTTAAACTCTATTTACTGAACCCAGACCCAAATTTTTACATTTTAAACTCTTAAAATTCACTTTTTATGTTTGTGCTATTTTTTCACCATTTTGGAGTGTGTGCTATATTTGGAACATTTGGGAGTGTATGCTATTTTTTTAATCTGAACTTCTTTTGATGCTATTGGAAGGAATTTTCCTCAAAAAAAAAATTCTTTAAAAATATAAAATTGTTTATTAAATTATATTTAAGTTTATTATTAAAGGAAATAAAATTTTATATATTTTAAAATAATAAAATAAATATATTTATGTGTTTTTACTAAAATAACATAATTTATATTTTTATATATATATAAAATAACATAATATATATTAAGATATATATTTAAATTCATTTAATATATATAGGTCGGATCCTGATTCATATCCGGATATCCAGACCTAAAAATTTGATATCCGGAACCGGGCTCCGGCTCCTCGAGAATTTTAATTTTCGGAGCAGATCCTGACATATTCCAAATCGAATCTCAGATACCGGATAATAGTTTCACTCCCTGCCACAAACCATAGATTAATAACAACAAAAAGGGAAAATAGAAAATGATCTTAACCTAAATCATAGCAATCCAAAGGACTACAACATATAAAAACAGCAATAGACAATAGCTAAATTGAAAACGGAGGCCGAAGCCAGTAAGGGAGGTACGGAATCTTCTCAGGTGCACCCCTCGGATGTTCAAAGTGACGAGTGGTTCCTGTGGTTAGATCACAAACAGCAAAGCAACGGCCCACTAAGTAGATCGAATTTGGCTTGAGACCAGGACAAGAGCTCGCTTCAACACAGAAAGGTTCACTGTCTGAAAGGAAGATGCAAAGATCTCCAATGTCGTTAGTGTAACACAAGTTTTTTGTTCCTTCTTCTGTACTGTCTTGATCCTCCTCTCTAAACACCATCACTGTTGGATCTTTGCATCTTAGAGGAGGTGCATGAGAGTACCTGAATACAAACATAGACCCAAATTAGAGTTGACCAAATTTATATCTTATATAGAGCATAAAGTCTATAAATTAAAATTTTGATTTTGATGCAATTCACTCTAAACTTGTTTTACTGTACCATTTGACTAGAAATCTTTGGCCGGAAGGTGACTCCACCCAATAATTCTCCCTTAAACAAGAATCCAACAGCTCCCACTTGGACTGTGGCAATTCAGGAAGGTTTTGAAACACCAACTCATCGAACTTGGGGTCGTTATCAAAGTTGAGATCCCAAGAGCATAAGTAATTTCCTCCTGTAGCAGGCAGATAGAACCTTTGGTCTTTCTTTGAATACATGAGATTTGAATCTTCAGTGCCAAAGAAAGGGATTGGTTTGTTAGTCCAACCGATGTCCTGACCTGGCCTGCACATACTTAGCTGGCGACCTAAGAACTTAATAGCCACCACACAATCTTCCTCCTCAGGAGAAGAAGCAGACATGGCCACGTTCCAAACAACTTTGGTTTGGCAATAGGCCATAGTAGTAAGTGGAGGCAGAGACATGATCTTTGTGTTTGATTTGGAAGCCAAGGGATTGAAAATGTCGCTCATACATACAGAATCATGATTGCACCGGTCAGAAAACAATCCTAGTCCATGTGTAGCTCCACTTAGTTTCCAGTTAACTAACTCTTCAGGAGTTATTTTGTCTCTGACTGTGAGTAACTCTTCTTTGGCAGCATCGAACAAGAGGATGTTTCCAATGTAGCCGCCTCCTTTTCCGGTATAATCTTCCCCAATGCTGCCCAATGTCAAATACGGACCGGTCGAGAACAAACGAACGCTCTTTTGTATCTGTCAAGTATATAAATTCAGACGTCAGAACCTATAAACTTAAGAAAATAAAACTCATTGCATAGCATTGATAGCAAACTCAAAGTCCGTAAAAGCCTAGAGAGTGATGGAGAAGCTTACAAAAGCATTGCACAATGGAGATTTTTTGGAGAGATGAGAGAGAAACTGAGACATTACAACCAAATCTATTGAAATCAAAATGAAAGCACTCAATGCTACCTAATAATGATCGATGTTACATAATTTTTTGACTCTTTCCTTTTTTCCGTTCTTAAAACAAAGCTAGTAATCGAATCTTTCCAAATTTTTCACGGATTTTCTTTTTTCCTTTCCACTCCTTTTAAATCTACAATAATTCTTTTTTTAAAATTTACAATAACTTGGTCGCCAAGAATATCAATTCACATTAAAAACATGGAATTTTTTTTAATTATATTCTTAAATTATTATTTTTATTTAAAATAAATTTATTTCAAGGATTAATTTTACCCATATGTATTATCCAGGATCCAAGATCCGATCCGAGATCCGTCCGGATCTGCTCCGAAAATTAGGATATCCAAAGAGCCCGGATCCGGATATTAAAATTTTTAGGTCCGTATATCCGGATCCGACCTATATATATTAAATAAATTTAAAATATGTATATTTTAATATATGTTATGATATTTTATATTTTTATAAAATATAAATTATGTTATTTTAGTAAAAGCACATAAATATTTTTATTTCTATTATTTTTAAAAATATAAAAAAAATATTTTTCTTTCAAAAATAAACTTAAAAATAGTTTTATAATCAATTTTTATATTTTTTAGAATTTTTTATTTAAAAGTTTCAGTTTTTTTATAATAAATTTCAGTTTTTTTATAATAACCTCTGGATATCTTATATCCGGATCCGGATAGTGTTTTTACGGATCCGATAGATCTGGATCCGGATCCAGATATCCTCAAAAGCCCGGATATCCGAATTTGTTCCATCCCTAGTTCGAACACAACAAGTATCTATTTATGTTTTTCGTCTAGCGCTGCACCTGAGCAAGTTATGAATATAGGAAGGGTTACTTTAGTAAATGAATAACTAAGTTTTATTTATTTTATTTTGATTGTGATGTTTTCGTAACTAAAAAAGAGTGAATGTAGATGGACCACTTGTTTAAATCTACAGTAAATTTATAGACTTCGTACATAAATCTGAAAATAGAGAACAAACCACTAAGAGCATCTCCATTGGTTAATCACTTTTGGAGAGTGCTTAAGCAATTTTTTAATTAAATTTAGTGGATAAGAAACTTTTGGTAAGATTCTTAATTTTATTGCTTCCAATGATTAAGATACTTATGATGCTTAAAAAAAAATTTTGTCTTTTTTTTTTACATTTCAATTTATACACATTTAATTTGTTTAAACATTATATTTTACATATCACAAATAATTAATGTTGAAACAAACATGAAATGCATATAAGCAAGAAAATAAACCGACATAGAACCAAAAACTTTGGATATTTTTTGGAATCTCGGATCTGAAATACCCGGAACCGACTTAGAGCCAAAATTTTTGGGTATTTTCTTGTTCCTTTAACATAGAACCAAACCAACCCAGAACCGAACCGAATATTAGAAAAGTATCAATTGGATATTAGAATTTAGGATCCGAAGAATCGGTTATTATCGGTTTTTTCAATAAAATAAATAAAAAATAAACTGAGATGTTTATGCCGTCTACATCGGTCGGTCCGGTTCGTGAAATCTTCGGTTCAATTCGAAAAACCTGGTTCGGTTTTCTTTCACAATCCTACAAAAAAATAATGAATCTAACCAAAAAAACCAATCAATTTACAAAAAATAAAAAATAATAAACCAACCAACAAGCAACCAACACATGTCATAAGCATCGGTTGCTTAATGGATTGCTTAAAATGATCCTTCTCTAAGCATCAACCCTTAGTTTTAATACTCTTTTTATTTATTTAATTAGTTTAATACACTTTTAAATACTTAAGGATCCCTTTAAAATACATTAAACAACTCCATTGGACTTGCTCTAAGTCTAGCTAATAATGTCTTCTTCTTCTTTTTTTTAGCTAATAATGTCTTCTTCTTTTTTCTGGCTAATAAAGCTCTTTGTTTTCAACTCGTTCTGGCATGAAGGATGTTTTTTTTGTTGACCTCACATATGGCGTTATGCATAATTTGTATATATATGTCATACAAAAGTATACCAACGTTTACCCACCTCGACACTCTTCTTGTTAGCTCCAAAGCAGCTCGAGCAAAGAGGAATTTTCTTAAAAGAAAAACTGATGCAAAATTATAAGTCATAGAAAGTATAGTTAACACACTAATTACTGTTAAAATATTGTTGGGATGTCGAATCGTTTAATATACGTTGATTGTACAATATATGAAATATTTATGAAGGTATGAAAGTCACGTTTATGAAGGGCTTATGTGGCATTAGAGATTGGAATATAAAGAAAATAAAATATTATTAATAAAGAAAAAGAAAAGGAGATTTGAGATATTCTTATATCTAAATTTTTGGTGAGTATTGGAAGTTGTTGCGTTTGTGATGTCATATATACAAGATATATGAGTTAAATTACGCCAGCCGCACAGAAAGAAAAAGCACAATCTATTAAAGAAAATGCACTGTTCGAGTTTGTGACACACTTAAACCAGTGTGCAACCTTATGAATCATGAGGTGTTTTAGATCAAGGATAGGATTAGGAAAAATACCTAAGTGTTATGATTCTTGTATCTATATTAAAGACGTGGGTATCTTATTGTAGGATAGAGATTGATTGGTGTCGAACTAAGGTGTGTCTTAGTGTCGAGTAATTTCTTTCAGTAAGGTCTTGTTGAAAGTGTGTCTTAATAAATCTCTAGTGTTTGGTTAACGTAGGCATATTGCTGAACCTCGTTAATTCTCTTGTATACTCATATTCTCGTTCTTACAATTAGTATTAGAGAAAAACACCTAACCACATAGGCGAGATCCTAAAAAATGGAATATGGCGACATCTACAAAGATAATGGCTCCATACACTATCTTATTGAATGAAGATGTTTGGACAATTGTTCAAAATGGTTGGGAAGATTCGTGTGTAACATTAGAAGATGGGACTAAGACACTTAAAACCAGATGGATAGCAACAGAGAAAAGGATGTCAAAATTTAACGCAAAAACGTTAGTTGAAATCTTCAAAGTCAATAGATCAATAGAAATTTTGAACTTATACAAGGATGTGAATCAGCTAAAGAAACGTGAGATATTTTACAAAATGCTTTTGAAAGTACTGTCAACGTTAGAAGGACACCGTTGGATATGTTGTCATCACAGTTTGAGAAGATAAAGATGAATGATGATGAGAAGGTAGGAGAATTCAGTGATAAGCTTAATTCTATTGCTAATGCATCAAAAATATTGGATAAAACTTACAATGACGCAAAATTGGTGAAGAAACTTTTATGATGCTTGTCTACAAAGTTTGCAGCTCATAAAGTTGTGATAAAAATGATGAACACTGATGAACTCAATTTTACTGATGAACTCAAATTTTCTGAAGCAGTAAGGATGCTAAAGGCTGAAGAGATGGAAATGGATTCTAAATCACCCAAAGTTGTAGAGTATCTTGCAATTACAGTTGATGAAGACAAGCAAAATGTTCAAAAAATTGAAGAATTTATGTGTGTAATGATTCAAAAACTTGAAGATACTATATATGTCTTATCTCATATGTCTCAAGATAAATTACAGAGAAAGGAAGAACGAAAAATAGGCATGAAGTTGAGTGTTACAATTTTCATGGTATTGGACATCTAAAATCAATTTATCCATCGTTTAAGAGAAAAGAAATCAAGTGTAATAATTGCAATGATTATGGTCACACAAAGGTAGTTTGTGTAAACACACGAAAAGAAAAGAAGAGGATGGCTCAAAGTTGGAGTGCTACATAGTCAAATTCACACAAAAATGCTCTCAATTTGGTAGCCTTTAGTGGATTTATGAAGCCTGAAAAAGGAAGCACGGAACATGATTTTATGCATCGTTGTGTGTTACACACAAGTTTTGTGTTGCACCAAGCAGTGATTCAGGAAGTGTTGAAGAGGTGAATATTCATGCATATGTCAAAAAAACTTTATGAAAGTTGGGTTAAATTGAGCAATGAAAAACTTAGCTGATCAGGGATAAGAGAATTTTGGAAGCCAAAGTGAATAATATCTTAGAGCTAGAGCAAGATATTATAAGTGGTTCACATGAGATGTCTCTACTGATAAGCAGACAATGGAAGAAAATAAAATTGAGTTACTTGAAGAACTTATGGTTGAGCGTCAAAAGAATATAACACTTGAAGATAAAATCATTGTGATGCACGATGTATTTTTATCATAAAAAGAAAAGAACGGAGAGATCATGTGTGAGTTTAATGAGAATAAGAAACGGATTCGTATGTTAAACAACAGCTCTGAAAATCTAGAAAACATTCTATCAGTTGGACAACCTCCAAAAGCAAATTGGGGTTTTGGTTATCATGGAACATCATCCATGATACTGGCATCTTCATCTGGACTTTCGCACTTTATATTTGCTAGTCCAATAGATATGAAAGTGTATCACATACAGAAACGAACAATACATGATCAGGAGGTAAGTAAGCGTCAAGAGCATATAGTTCTAAAATAACAATGAAAATAAGACATGTGTATCGTTGAGGAAATGATGTAGGAGTGTTTGGGCCACACATGACGAATATGTGTTATGTAAGACACCACCAATCACAATACCTTATGTTCAAGAATTTACAGCATGCCTGGAAAATAAATGCAGTTTTTCCTGAGCACAAAAGATTCGGATATGTTTCGGTGGCCAAAGAGATTCAAAAAAAAAACATCTTAACAAATGGGATAAATCTGATCTTTATGGATATAGTAAGCATGTTTCATCATATAATGATTCAAAAAATAGGAGATACTACAAGTGAGTTATCACATAGTTTTATCACTTAAGTGGGGAAAGATTGAAGAGACTAATTTTTTTAGTGATAGTTGATTAAGGAGGGATCTATGATGATGATTTACATGACATGTAAATATTTTATAAACAAAAAGATATGAAATTAATAATTCAAATCCAAACAATTACCATGGAAAATATCCAAAAAAATATTTCCTTTAGGGATCCATACATAATTTTTTTAAAAAAACTAAAAAAAGTTACACATGTGATTCAAACCATGCAACAAACGTACACATCTTGTAAACGTAACCAGTTGCACCAAAGCGTATTCACTTATCCATTGTCACTAGAAATTTTCTAAATATTAATCTTAAATTTTGGGTCACAACTGAGCCAGTCTTAGATCAATGCTTTTTGAAGCGTTAAAATAACTAAACAACCTTTTTCTTCATATTTTTTGTTCATGGAAATCCTTATCTATAAGGGCATTTCATGTAATAATTTCAACTTTCAAACGTTATTTTAATTTTTGCTTGTGTTTTAATAGTATTGATAAGAGTAATCTACATGTAGGGTTGACCCTAGGTATAGTCAAATGTAGTGTCGATCCTAAGTATTTGATGCTTAAAGCGAAGGAAAAATGATGTCTTTTAACAATACAAAATTAGTAAATGGGAATTGAATCCATTCCAAGAAATCTTCATTAAGGGATGCTTAACTAATTGTGCTACAAATGATAACTAATTTTTGATGCCCCTAAAATTTATATAATTTATGCGCCTGAAACCCTTGCTTCTCTAACTTCCCATCAGAGCCGACCTTAGTCAAATGAGACATTGACCTACAACCTTTATATCTTAAAAGTATGTCCCATAATTAATAGGCCTCTAAAATTTAAATTATATATATAGGTATGTTTAAAAAAAGCGAATTTGAAAGTAATTCATTAATAGCATCTATATTAGGTAAGTAACCAATGGAGCATATTATTAGTTTTCTCACCAACAATATAGCACACATATCTAGGTTATACCCTTCTCACACTCTCTCTCTATCATTTCTTTTTGTTTTAAATTCAAGCATCCTTCATTCTTTGTTCAAAAAAGCATCTAAAACTAAATAATAAATCCACAAAAAGTTACCTAAAAAAACATATTTTTCTGAATCTATCATATGAGTAAAATTATTTAAAACATATTTATATTTTTTTAAGTGAATGGTGAATTTGATTAGTGAAATATAAACACAAAAATAATCGGATGACTTAAAAACAATAGTCGGACTACCTACATATATTAACTCTAAACCCAAAAATATAAACCCTACACCCCAACTATAAACCCTAAACCCTAAAATATAAACCATAAACTTTAAAATATAAATCATAAACCTTAAAATACAAACCCTAAACCTAAAAATATAAAACCTATACACCAAAATGTAAACTTTATACCCAAAATATAAACCCTAAATCACAAAATATAAACTCTAAACCCTAAAATATAAACTCTTTACCCCCAAAATATAAACCCTAAACCAAAAATATAAACCATAAACCCTAAAATATAAATCATAAATCCCAAAATATAAACCATAAACCCTAAAATATAAACTCTAAATCCCAAAATATAAATCATAAGCCCCAATATATAAATTCTAACCCTAAATCTAGACTTTGAAATAAATAAGACTACAAAAAAAAAGTTAGATTAGGCAAAAAAAAAATTGCAAGACTTGCAGAAAAATGGCAAAGATTATCGAAAAAAAATTAAAACTTAATGATCCATAAAGAAGAAAAGAGAAAAGCAGAAAGAAAAAAAAGGGTAAAATAGTACTTTAGAAAAATGGTATAGTAAAACTAAGTAGTATATGTTAGATTCTTACTTTTAGATTGTATGAGGAATACGTAGTGCAATTATCTTTTAAAAAAATTTGGCTCAAAAAACAAATAGATTAAATTTGTCTTTAATTTTTAAATGACAATGGCTTGCAAAAAAATGACAAAGATTATATTGGAATAAAAAAATTAAAACTTGAATGATCCATAATGAAGAAAAGAAAAAAGAAAAAAAGGTAAGATGGTATAGTAAATCTAAGTAGTATATGCTAGATTCTTACTTTTAGGTGGCATGATGAATATCAAGTGCTATTATCCTTAAATCATTTATGGCTCAAAAAAGAAATAGATTATTTTGGCTTTAATTTTTGAAAAATTTTGTTTAAAGCCCTCAAAATTTTTGGCCCAATCTTGTTTACATGTAAAAAGGTGTTTATAAAAAGTCTTATTATAAAATGCTTTTTATGAGTACAGTTATCTCAATATTCTATATGATTTCTTAAAATCATCACCATAGACGTTGACAAAATATATATCAACACCATAGACTTTCAGTTTTCCTTATTTCTATAGAGCTAATTAGCATGGATAATACCAAGTAAAACTCTAAACAAGCAAAAGATTCTGCCTTTTCAATAATATGTTTGTTTGTTCAAAACCTTACTAATTCCACCATGTTTACACCTCAAGTTTAATTTTTCTTGCAAGAAAGTATCCAAGCAAGCAATGCACATGTGAGTTTGAGTTTACGATCTAGTGAACCCAACCCTACCGGTTTGTTCACGATAGGTCACTCCTAGATGACATGTTAATTTGGTGTGTTTTCTCAATCCATTGCTTGTTATATTTACCATAACTTGTACATGTATGTCATCTTCATTAAACTAGACTTTAGTTGACTAAGTCACACATTTTGATATGTTCTTCAGATTTTGTGTGTGGGATTTAATTAAAGCTGTGTAACTCTGACTATGGTGAACAGTTAGGAGATTCAAACAAGCAAAAGCTAGAATAATTCCAAAAGATGGAACCATTCTTGGTCAAACTCTTATTAAGCAGCCATCTCTATATATATGCTTAAGCTTTCCTCTAATAGGCACCAATTATATTACACCTCTTAGGACTGAAAAATATAGCTCTCTTTTCTTCTTGTAATGAAGAACTACAGAGCCTCAAATCTTGTGATACTAAGTCTTGTAATAATTTTCCATGGGCAGAGCAGTTTCCTTGCACAAGCTCGTTCCGAGAGCACGGTACTGAGCAATTTTATAAGATCATTTTTTTATCAGACACTCATACACCAGTTGACTAAGAAAATTGTTTCTTTTTTGATATGCAATAGGTTCATATAGTCTATTTGGGTGAGAAGCTTCATGATGATCCCAACTTTGTCACTGAATCTCACCATCAGATATTGTGGTCACTCCTTGGAAAGTATGTAACAGTAGTTTCTATTAGGGCTGCGCATTCTATCTGAAACCGAACTGAAACTGAACCGTACTTTCAATATCATATATATATATATATATATATAGTTTTGATCATGTAATTCATATTTAATTTGGTTGTGTATTTTAGGTATTCAATTTGGGTTATTAAAGTTTTAGTTGGATTTTTGACCCGAGTTACCAAATAACCCAAACGGAAAACCCAAAATACAATATCAAAAATTAAAATTATCCTAGTAACCCAAACCGAAAACCAAAAAAATATGAACCAAAAAAATCTCTATTCCATATCGGTTTATGGTAAAAAAACAAAACCTATCCAAACCCGAATAAATCTGACCCGAACATAAACCAAAATCTATTCACTTTCTATTTCGGTCTTATATAAAGAGACCCCGAGAAACCTAAAAGACCTGAAATCCAAAATACATAAACCAAACCCCAACCAAAAGTCGAATGTCCACCTCTAATTTCTATTTCTCAAACATATTTATATTTAAAAGGCTGCTCATGTGTTTTTATGCTCCATGTTACAGTAAGGAGGATGCTCATCATTCAATGGTGTATAGTTACAAACATGGCTTCTCAGGTTTTGCAGCCAAGCTTACCAATTCTCAAGCCAAGAAACTAGCGAGTACTCAATTCTTATTCTCACATTTTCATGGCATAAATTCACATGACATCTTGATTGTCTCATCAAACCCATCTGAGTTTGTTTTTTCTTCCATTACAAATGTTCTTTGGGACAGATTTGCCGGAAGTACTTCATGTTGTACCTGATAGTTTCTATAATTTGACAACAACTCGGACTTGGGACTACTTAGGCCTTTCTGCAGCCAATCCAAAGAATCTTCTTAATGAAACTAATATGGCTGAACAAATTATCATTGGCATTGTAGACACTGGTATGAGTGTATTTTTCTTCTGTATGTTTCTTTCTCACTCTGCTTATTATAGTATATATTGTTCACAATGATCATTCAGTCTATGTAGAACGTCGTGAGTAAGAGATCATGATCTCTACCACTTCTCAATAGTCTCATCTTTTGATTACTTTGTGGCCATGTCTTAGACATCACTACACCTAAAATGTTTGATGTGGTTGCAGGAGTATGGCCTGAGTCTGAAGTATTTAATGACAATGGGATTGGACCTGTGCCAAGCCACTGGAAAGGAAGCTGTGAATCAGGAGAAGAATTCAACTCTTCTCACTGCAATAAAAAGCTCATAGGTGCAAAGTACTTTATCAATGGTTTTATCGCAGAATTCGAAAGCTTCAACGCCACAGAATCACTTGACTTCATATCCCCTAGGGACTTTAATGGTCACGGCACGCATGTTGCCACCATTGCGGGTGGTTCATACGTGCCTAACATAACCTACAAAGGTTTAGCTGGAGGAACTGTGAGAGGTGGAGCACCACATGCTCGTATAGCAATGTACAAGGCTTGTTGGTCTCTTCGTTCAGGAAGAGTGACTTGTTCATCTGCTGACATCTTGAAAGCAATGGATGAGGCTATGAATGATGGTGTTGATGTTCTGTCTCTATCTCTAGGGTCTAGAGTTCCTCTAGTTGGCGAAACCGATGTTCGGGATGGGATAGCTACTGGAGCATTCCATGCAGTCATGAAGGGTATTACAGTTGTTTGTGCTGCTGGTAACTCAGGACCAGAGGCTCAGACTGTGGTAAACACAGCTCCTTGGATCCTTACAGTAGCTGCAACTACTCTAGACCGGTCCTTTGTCACACCTCTTACACTTGGGAACAATGAAGTGATCTTGGTAATAATATATTGATTGTCTCCTCAGATTAGATGTTTTCAAAACATATGGGGCTACTCTGCAAATATTTGATCATATCTGGTCTAACTGTGAATTTGGCAATATATATTGAAGGGTCAAGCAATGTACACAGGTCCAGAACTTGGCTTCACTAGCTTGGTCTACCCGGAGAATCCAGGAAACAGCAATGAAAGTTTTTATGGGTAATGTCATAATTCTATGATCTTATTAGTGAACCACGTTAAATTTTGTATATATGCAATATGAAGAAGATGAATACATACACTGACATCACCCTGGTTCTTGTTATTTAGCGACTGTGATCTTCTTTTCTTCAATTCTAACCGTACAATGGCGGGCAAAGTCGTGTTGTGTTTCACAACATCAGGTTCTGTATCAAGTGCCGCAAGTGATGTGAAGGAAGCTGGTGGTCTTGGCGTAATCGTCGCGAGACACACAAGCACTGTTAGACCATGTCTAGATGATTTCCCATGTGTAGCTGTTGACTACGAGCTCGGAACTGATATACTTTTCTACATACGTTCTAATGGGTATGAAAAATATATCATCATCATCACTTAGAACCATAACAGAATAATCAACATTTATTGATATTTTTTGTTTTGTTTTCAGATCTCCTGTGGTGAAGATAGAACCTTCAAGAACAGTCATTGGACAACCAGTTGGTACAAAGGTTGCAATTTTCTCATCAAGAGGGCCTAATTCTCTTGAACCTGCCATCCTTAAAGTATTAATTGAATCTTTTTATTTTTTTTAAATTTTAGATTCATCAAATTATCTTGGCTTATATATATGTTTATGAATCATATGTAATACAGCCAGATATAGCAGCACCAGGAGTGAACATATTGGCAGGTACACCCCCCAATACCACTTTCAACGACCGAGGTTTCATTATTCTATCAGGAACATCAATGGCTACTCCTGCCATTTCTGGAGTTGTTGCTCTTCTCAAAGCTCTGCATAGTGATTGGTCTCCTGCTGCTATTAGATCAGCCATTGTCACTACAGGTTCTTCTCTTCTTCACCCGATCAATCGAATTAGTTACACTGAAACATACGGTTACGATTATAAGTTTCCAACTCAAAACCAATTGGCAATGCATATTGATTTTGATAATTATGTGCAGCTTGGAGAACAGATCCATTAGGCGAACAAATTTTCGCGGAAGGGTCACCTAGGAAGCTAGCTGATCCATTTGACTATGGAGGTGGCCTTGTGAATCCAGAGAAAGCTGCAAATCCAGGTCTTGTTTATGACTTAGGCCTCGAAGACTATGTTTTCTACATGTGCTCTGTTGGTTACAATGAATCATCAATCTCTCAACTTGTCGGTAAAGAAACAGCATGTCGGAACCCTAAACCATCAGTTCTTGATTTTAACTTGCCTTCCATCACAATCCCAAAACTTAAAGAAGAAGTAACTCTCACTAGAACCCTCACTAATGTTGGACCACTTGACTCGGTCTATAAAGTAGTGGTAGAGCCACCTGTTGGAGTTATAGTGACTGTGACGCCAGAGACTCTAGTATTCGACTCAGCGACTAAAAAGGTCTCTTTTAACGTTAAAGTCTCGACCACGCATAAAATCAACACAGGCTACTACTTTGGAAGCTTGACGTGGAGTGATTCTGTGCATAACGTTACAATTCCTTTATCTGTGAGGACACAAATTCTGCAGAACTACTATGATGAGAATTGAAGAACATATAACAATAACTAACTTTATTCTTGTGAGATTTTACTTATAATGTGTGTTGTACTTGTATAGTTGTATGTATCCAATTATTTGTAACCTAACATTATGCATTGTTGAATAATAATGGTGAAGTTTATAATTTTTTCTCTTCATTACTCCCCATATTCCTCTAAATTAAATTATTTTAGTCTCTTGTCTTTAGATAGATCTCTCTAGCTTTGCTTATCGATTACCTATTCGTCAAATAATTTTCATATCTTTTATATACAAATTTCCTATATATTTTTCTTGTTCTTTTATATACAAATTTCCTATATATTTTTCTTGTAGGTTTACAGAAAATAGTGTGTTTGGGTGAGAATAACCAAAACTGAAATGCAAACCATTCACATTTTACATCCAATTATGGGAAAAATAGATGAAAACTTTAGACAGTTTTTGTTACACATTCAGACAAAACAAAACAAAACAGAGAAGCATTCTGAAATTGCATAGAGATTCACACACTAATAGAAGAAGATGATTGTATTGAATATGAACGTTAATGCTAAATATTTGACAGATAGTATATGAGGAAAGTTGCTAAGCTAATGTTATACTCATAAAGAGAATATTCCCAATACCCTCCCTTCTCAAGTTGGAGCGTGCAAATCATGTATGTCAAGGTTGTCTTTGAAATTGTTTAATGTGTGACATTCGAGTGGCTTTGTGAAGATGTCAGCAAGTCGAGTGTCACTGCTGACATGAAATAGTAACATGTTTCTAATTTGTATCTCGTCACGAACAAAGTAACAGTCTTCTTCGTTAGATTTTTTCGTTCGTGAAATACCGGGTTTGTTGTGATGTGAATAACAGTTTTGCTATCACAACATATCTGCATTGGTTTTTCGTGAGTAACACCAAGTGATCGCAGTACGTGTTTGATCCATAGCAGTTCGGTTGTTAGATAAGCGAGTGCGCAATACTCTGCCTCAATCGATGACCGGCTAGGTCTTCCCAAGAGATCAGAGATTGTCCAAGTTGAACAAAATAATCGATGACTGAGCGTCGTGTAAGACGGCAAATCATCCAATCTGAATCGCACCAACTCGTAATCTGGAAATCTTTATTAGTATGCAGAAAAATGCCTTTTCCCGGGTTGCCTTTTAAATATTGCACAACCCGCAGAGCCGTGAGCTTGTGGTCTTGGCGAGGAACCTGCATGAATTTAGCTAAGTAGTTGGGCCGGTTTCTTAAATTGATCATCAAATCTAGTGGGCTAACAGAGATGGGGGCTCGTGGCTCGTTGTGAATTTGCAGCAGGAAATTCAATTTCATCTTGTTGAAAAGGGAACTGATCTTCGTAGAAGACTAGGTCCCTGGAGACAATAAACTTATGACTATCAAGATCGAATAATCTCCAGGCCTTTTCGCATATGGATATCCCATGAAAACACATTTATTACTACGAGTAACAAAATTTTCGCCCTTGTGAGACTGGTTGTATGAGTAACAAAGACTAGCGAAGAGACAGAGATGAGTGTAATCCAGAACAGTTTTATGCAGAAGCCGTAAGGTGTAACACCTTTGAGGATTGAGTTTGGCGTGCGGCTGATTAAGTATGTTGCAGTGAGGATACATTCACCCCAGAACTTCATCGGCAAATTAGATTGAAACCTAAGTTCTCTAGCAACATTGAGTATTTGTTGATGTTTTCATTCAACTTATCCATTCTGTTGTGGCGTACCCACACATGACGTTTCATGTTTAATGCCAAGATTGTGGAGATGAGCAGTCATACTTGTAAATTCAATACCATTATCGATACGAACACATTTTACTTGTTTACCGAATTGAACAGTAGTCATTGCGAATAAATTATGAGATTTGTTGCAGTTTCTATTTTGTCATTTTTCACATTTAACCAAACATTGCGAGAATAGTCATCAACAATTGTGAGGAAATAACGATCACCAAAAGTAGATGGGTTCTATAAAAACTCCATAAATCATAATGTATCAATTGAAAAATAGATGAAGTTTGGCTTACACTTGTCCGAAATGGTGAACGAGTTTGCTTGGCACGTAAACAAACATCACATGCCATATTCGAGAGTTCATAAAAAACAAAAACAGACATTTGGAAGAGAAACAACTACTCTTGCTGAAGGATGTTCCATCCTTTTATGCCACAATTCGTAAGATTTCTCATCACTAGTTGTAACTGACGCGACCATCTCCATCCGACAAAAACGTAAAATTCCAAGATCCCTTATACCCACTCCAATCATCATCCTCAAAATGTGGTCTTGGATAATAAGGAATTGATCAGCCAATTGCATAACACATGTATTCTCATCCACTAATTGACCGAGAAAGATTAGACTGCAGTTCCAAAACATACAAAAATTTAAAAAAAATTAGGGCCCAAAAGAATTGTGCCTTCTTGCACAGAAATACATTCTCTTCCATAAACCAATATTATGAGAACAAGCGGCATAGCTCGAATATTAGTAAGAATGCTTGGATTTCCAATTAAGAGATGATTGGCGCTAGCATCGTTTATCCAAGGAATGTTCAAAAACAAACCTGATAATTTTTTTGTTAGACTGATTGTGGTTATGTTTAACAGAGAGACAAGTGTCTTTCATTGAACATCACTTAAACCAGTAACTCCATCGCGATTCTTATCAGTGATCACATAGTTGGCTTGATCAGTCGCTGGAGTGTTGGAAGCGTGAATAGTATTCGCATAAGATGGATTTCGTCCACTTGCAATTGTTGTTGCTGAGGTAGAACCACGTGCCTGTGACGCTTGATAGGATTTGTTCCTAGGTCGGTCTCCCCACCACTGGGATAGCCAAGGACGAGGAAGCAGATGTTGGAGCTATGTCTAGCATCGTGACAATGCTTGCAAATGGTTTTTTTTCAATATCATCACGCTTAACAGAGTATCAAGACAACAGCATATGCAGTTGTGGCAGAGATATCTTCAAAGCGATGCACACTATTTTTGAGATCCTTGTTGGAATGTGATTAACACATTTGGGCTTATTAATTTGGCTAGTGTTCGAGGCCCAGTATTTGTGTTTCTCTGATAAAAGTTCTAGAAGCTCAAGGTCAAGCTGTGAAAGAGTCGTTGAAGCTTCGATTGAATCCGTTAGAAGGTTTGTTAGTTCAGTTGTTTTGTCACTGCCTTTGGTGAGAGTAATAGGTCTCTCTAATCATTTTTATAAAGCCTGATTTAAGCGCATTATAAGCTAAGTAAGGTGTTTCAGAGAGAGTCATTTTACTATGTTGATTTGTAATCGGAGACTGTTAACAGTGTAGTGGATTTTCCAGGATGATTCTCGACGTGAGTAGCCTGCTGTCATCTTGCAGTGGAGGCTGAACACGTAAAACTTGTGTGTGCTCCTTATTTTCTTTGTTATGCGTTTCTTCTTTGCTATTCTTTCTTCCTCGTAAGCTGAGCAAGTCATATACAAGTATGTAGTATGCTCAATGGAGTTGTTCGTTGGTTGAGTTTGGTGATTAATTGAATGAAATTTGACAACAATCCTCTTCTTTTCTAACTGCATTGTAGACTTCTTCAAGCGTCAAAAGAGGAGTACGACAAACCAGCTTGGATCGCGTTGTAGCATAGGCATCATCAAGACCACATAGGAAATCATGTAATTTTTCCTCTTTGCAATCTTTTTCTTGCTGCGTGCCTAGATCTCATTTATAGTGTCCACACTTGCAAGCTCGTACAGGTCTGTAGTTGTCAAGATTGTCCCGGATTTGATTGAGCTTGTCGTAGTAAGCTTCAATCGTAAAGTCTCACTGCTTACAACAAGCAAGTTCATATCTTAGTTGTTGAATCTGAGGCCCATTTGTGACAGAGAACCGTTTTTCAGATGTTCCCACAAGTCTCTAGCACATCTTTGTGAGAGATACTTGATCGAACACAAGTATCTATCGTCATTCTGATCCATGAGACAAGCAAAGGTTGTATGGTCCACAAATCTTCCATTTCTGGTGAACCATCTTCGGGTTTTTTTTATGGATCCATCGAGGAAACCAAATTTCTTCTATGATGTGAGTGCGGTTTTGATGCCTGATAACTCTGAATTTTCACGGTTTTTACTTATCAATTAGCATCGATTTTGAGGTCT
>OVBE01004715.1:1879-23275 GCA_900406425.1 Iberis pinnata | reverse complement strand
TGGAGAGGGAAATTGCTCCGAGAAGACCGCTAAACAATAGTTTATCCTGACGTTTCCTTAAGGTAAATGCTGGATTTGGTGTTGTAGTACCATTGACAACAATTGTCTCAGACGGAGGGACGCTGGATCCATCAAAATGACCAGCAAGGTCGTAGCCATCATAGAGTGAGTAAACTTGAAGCTTCCACGTTATGTAGTTGGTGGAAATGAGTTTTGTGATGTTCGACGTGTTGATGTTGAGAATCGGTTGCTGATTAATATTGATTTCGTCTGCTGCAGGATTAGCTATGGTTAATGAAAAGATAAGAGAAGAGAGAAGAGAAACTAAGAGAAGCGGCTAAGAAAGAAAATTAGGGTACAGCTACTAGGCTCTGATACCATATAAGTGCAGCTTATATTAATCATTCTATACAGACACGTTGTTATATACAAGGGTACAGAGGATGTATTTACAGAAAGTATATAGCATATGTAAAGTGAATATCGAGAAAGTTATGAGAGTATATTCTTGTATCCTTAACAGTTTATGTCACCAAAGATTATTTATCTCTTTAGATTTTGATTTAACAAACCTCTACGATTAAACATGTTTATAATAGAGTAATTCATAGATATATCCTATGGAAAGTCATTTTCAATATTGTGCATAAAAGAAAAAAAAAGAAGACAAAAGAAATATCAATCGATAATCTACAAAACTCATAAGCTTTTAGAAATAGCTCACAAAATATGTGTTGAGAACAATTATTATATCCAAGAGACCAAGATAGATAGAGAGTTTTAAGTTTTGGTCCAAAATTTAGATTGTTATTAATCCTATTTATCATGGTTTGTGTGGTAATCAATATAGGTAATACAATTTCTTATATATGTCACATACTCACATATAGTTTAACATGAGGATGTTTATATAATTGAAGTCTTAAGCATTCTTTTAGAATAATTATAACACTTATTGGTTTTGAATTTTGGAAGAATGTATAAGGAAGAAATTTTTTTTTTTTTCACGAGAAAACGGACACACTCTAGTAAAGTTCTTTATTTTTAAAGAAACTGTTCATTTAGGGGAAGTTAAAGTGTAATTAAGAGAGTTTATGGATCTTTGGTCCTGTACAAAAAATAAAATATAAAAACGCTAGAGAGAGGGGTCGAACCTCTGACCTTGTGGTTAACAGCCACACGCTCTAACCAACTGAGCTACTCCAGCTTCTTGTACCCTTTCTTATACAAGGGTATAAAATAGTAAACCATTAACAGAGAAATTGATTCTATTATGATATTCTTTATACATATTGTTATTCTTAAGAGAACGACATTTTATTTCTATTATGAAATTTGATTTAACTAATTTGATGCATGATACACAAAAATCTTGACCTACTAATGTTGGAATGAGAATTTTGATACGTGATGGTTACCATATATGCAAATCACTATTGCGTCATAAAATAAAGGGTACAACAAAGACATAGTATCCAGAATATATATGATGAAGATATATGCCTTTCTAAAATATTTGTATGATAATTAAAAACTTATGATTAAGATCCTCTTAATTTAAAATATTTTTTATGTGCAGAAGATCGGCTTTCAAGGCATCCCAAAAAATACAATAAACTTATGCTTTAATTTTTTTATATATAAGTTATAAGATTTTTAAACTGAAATAAAAAAATCTATATAAAAATTGACATAAAGCATAAAAAATGTGTGACCCCTGAAATTATAATTAGGCCTTGTTCATGCATTTTTATAATTTAGAAACATATATATTGATGTCATATAACTAATCTCTATAATGCAAAGAAACACGATCACGATGAACTATGGAAAATAAAAAGGTATTGGTATTGGTAATTATTATTAGTATTAGTTATATTAAATCATGGTGGAATACATTGTTCACAAATTTTTGCTAAATAAGCTCAAAAACTTGCGAGTCGTTGCCCACATACCAGAAATTAAAATAAGATATCAAAGCAACAAACTAATTAAGAAAAGCTAAATCGATAAAGATCTATCAATGTTCATAAACAAACTTCAACTTCTGCTAACAAAAGATGAATACCGGAAAAACTCGCGAAAACGAGAATACGAAACATCGTGAAAGAAAACTGCTATATATCTTCCCTTGATTTTCGTAATTACTACTCCCTCTGTATCAATTTGTTTAATGTTTTAGAAATTTCATACATATTTTTTAAAAAATAACATAAATTTTGATCATTAAATATTTTGATTTAATAAATTATACACATTTTCATGTAAATTAACCAATAGAAATCAAAGAATTCAAATATTTTTATTTAATATTTATGGAACTTTGTAACTAATTAATGAAATATGTATAGAATACTGGAAAATCATTCATTTTGATACAAGAAAAATGTATAAAACATCAATCAAATTGATACAGAGATAATACTACTTATTTAGAAAACGTAATGTGTGTTCCGACTAAAATAATGATATTTACACAAAGGGGATGAAAGCTAGTCTCATTTTTGTAAATAAATAATTTGACTTTTCTATGTAGAATAAAATAACAAAACAAAAAATCTGGCCACTCGTATAACCATGGTATTTCTTTTTTGTTTACGAAGTTTGGACTATTGGGCTAGCTAATAGCCTATAAATTAACGTGACAAAAAAAAAGAAAATAATAAAACAAAACAAAAACTAAATTTTAAGTCAAATTAAATAATTTTACAAATCCATTTCCTACGAGAATGATCCTCCCATGCATCAATCTTCATCTTAACTTTCTCAAAATCCGATACTCGACAAGGTATCATAATCCGACCCGGTTGATCAAATCCATAAACCATCTCCATCTTCTCCAACAATTCTCCAAACAAAGGATGATTAAAATAAATCACCGGAACCACCACTCGCTTACTAGATTCTCCAACATTAACCACTAAATGTCCTTTTGGAACTTTAACCGATTTCAATTCATTACCAAACCGGAACCCGGTTTGACCCGGTTTATTTTCACCGTAGAGCTTATTAGCTTCACGTCGTGCTAAAGAGATGATTTTTATAACCGGATTGAGAATTCCGGTTAAGCATTGACGTTTCTTCGTTTTGATTCTCTTAGTTAAGATTATCCATTTGAAGATCTTGAGGGTTTTCATAGTTGTGAGTAAAAAATCAAAAACGTAACCTTTTTGGTGAAATTATGAAATGGGTTTGTTTGAAATTGCTTCTTATGAAATGGGTTTTAAGTATAATAGAAGATAAAGCTTTGGTTTTTGATATATGAGTTCAAGATGAAGAAGATGACTGAGTTTTGATTTTATGGGAATAGAGAAGAAAGTAATCTCCTTTTTATAGCTTTTTTTGAGGTATGACCTTGAAAGATAACACGTGTGTATGTGTGTGCACGTGTGTGTATACATGTGCATATTGATGTATAGTTTTCCAAATTTAACATGTCTCTTTTGTGGGGAAGCGGCTTTGGCCTAATGGCATTCATAAGTTCATATAAGGCAGGTAACACTACCCCACCCGAGATCGAGTTCTCGTGCCTACGATAGTGTAGAAATTGCCTGCTATTATGCAGGAACTGGCTATTGGGCCGGCCTGTTGTGGTCCAAATGGTGACAAAAAAAAAATATGTCTCTTTTGTCAACTTAAAATAAAAAATAAAAAAAAATTGGACTAGAGGGTCGGGGAGCCAATGTGGATAACCGAACCGAATTATGTTGTATGGTACAGATATGGATCTAACATGTTTTTTTGGATAAACTTTAGAAGTTTCCGGTATTTGGCCCATAGTATCCTCTAATACCCGGAGTCAACCGTTGATAATACTTATTTAAAACATAAATCACCTTTTCCAAAGAATTCGAACTAGTGATTTTGAACACTTCTTAGAATGCCTCAACCATTAGACCAAAATTCTTGGTAACAATTTATCATGTTATCAATACAAAATATTTTCTAATTCTTTTGTTGTTTTTTGGAAATATATTTTTTTATTGTAAGTTTGAAATGAAAATTACTTAGGTAAAGATTTTGCTTCTTCTTCGTATCACGAGACTCTTATGTTTATAGATTCTTAGTTTCTTGTATTATACACGAAGCTACTTTTAGTTAAGACCAAACTCTTCATTCAATGATATTTTTCAAATGGTTGAATAAAATAATTAACATGTTATTCATGATTTTATTATAATAATATGATAACAAAGTATTGACCTTGCCATCGAAGATATTTACAAAAACATAAGTTTAATATATTAATGAGTGAAGTTTTTAGTGTCCATGCCTTTTTCTTTGGTGTTTTTAATTGATTAGTGAATGGTCATAACTAGGTCTTATCATATTTTCCGAAATCCGAAACTCGATCGAAAAAATTTAAACTGAACCCAATCCAAAAACATTATATATCCGAACAGATCTTAGTGTTAATCCGATCTGACTTGAATCCGATATGACTCGACTCAAAAAAATTTGGATCTTATACAAATAATGAACTTTTATAACCCGAAAAACTCGAACTCAAAAATTTTGATTCAGACCTGTTCTGAAAACTTGAATGTCCACCATAGCTATAACTTGTTAATTAGTATAGTCAAAGTCAATCTAAAGTTTAAACCGAACCCAATCCAAAAACCTCATATATCCGAACAGGTTTTAGTGTTAATCCGATATGACTTGAACCTGATATGACTCGACTCAAAAAAATTTGGATCTCATACGAATAATGAACTTTTATAGCCCGAAAAACTCTAACCCAAATTTTTTGACTCAAACCCGATCCGAAAATTTGAATGTCCACCATAGTTATATCTTGTTAATTAGTATAGTCAAAGTCAATCTAAAGATTGATGTGCTTACGTTTTCAAAGTCAATCTCAATTCTCATATAGTAATATGCATTTTAAGAGTTGACCAAAGAGTCGTTGTAGTATGCTCTTGTCACGAGTTCATTGTGTATAAACTTTAGAATAATGCTGATGCAAGCTATTAGCTAATGTGATTTTATAGATTGCATATATATTTGCTCAGCATGACATAACACTAACTAGTCAAATAAGAAATATGTATGTTGTTGTAATTGTAGTTAGACTCTTAGTGGATGTTGATGTAATATTATCTACTAATTTCGTGTTTAATATGCATATATCGTGTACATGTAATGATGCATATTATATGGTTATATCTTCTAAGTCCATAAATATGGGTTAATTAAGTCTTAATACACGAATTAATAATGTGAGTTTTACCACACTTGAGGAAATCGCCATGTTGGTATAAGTTAAGGATCGATATATCTTGAGTGTGGAATTATTCTTGGCTAGTTGAAGATGGTGCCATGTTTTAGACCTATTAGAACATCTGGTGAATGAGGTATTCAACAGTATCACTCATCCTGAAAAGAGATTAAAGATCTCGATCCATATATGAACAAACATCGATTGAGTTTTTTTCAATGAAGTTTTTATATTTGTTGGACATCTTGAAGGTTTTTATTTCGATTTTCAATATTTTGAAGAGGAATTCCTTCAAATACCATAAAAAGTTCAAATTTGAAAATACCTCACACTTCCAAAAGTTCAAAAAATATCACACGCTCCCAAATGTTGGAAAAATACTATAAACACAAAAAAAAAAAGAATTTTAAGGGTTTAGAATTTAAATTTTGGGTTTTGGTTCACTAAATAGAGTTTATGGTTTAGTTTGATTTTGAGGTTTTACGATTAAAATTATAAATTTTAAAGTTATTTCAAATTTATGGTATTTCTGGAACAATCAACATTTTGGTTGTATTTTTGAAAACAAAAAAATTGGTATTTTTGGAAATTGTGAGAATGTGTAGTATTTTTAAGAACCCCTATTTAAAATTTCATTTCATTAATCATCTATTTGGTTCAAAATTAGTCGAAGGTCTTTTTTGCATCATTAAATATCATTTGTACTTTTAAAAACTACAAAAGTTTTATATAATACCACAAAACTAAATTTACTATTAAACTATATTATTTTCTAAAATATCATAAAGATTTAGAATTATAATATTTATATATACAGATTCACTAATTATAATTTATAATTTATTTTGAAGCAATCAATGTTCAATTTTGTAGGTTAATAGTTTACATTAGGGGTTTTTTCAAAAATAGTACAAAAAATGAGTATAATATAAAATCATAGTTCATAAATCTTCTCCAAATACATTATTGAAATCGTGGTATTTCAAATCTTTTTAACGTGGTGGTATTTTGGAAATATTTGTGGCATTTTAAAACATTTGAGAATATAATATATTTTGAAGTATAATATATATTTTGGAATCAAAATTCAAAAAAAAGTATTTTATGATAAATCTCCTTTAAAATTGGTATAAAGCAATTTGGGTTTAATTTGGTACAACCGAACCGAAATTGAATTTGAATTCCGATCGGTTATATAATAAACCATTCCCTCCAAAATCTTATCATCGGAAAAAAAAAAATGCCTTTCTCTCTCTTCTCTCGCAAGAAACCATCTCGTCGATTCAACGATTTCTACACCGAATGGTTCAAAACCTTAACAGAAACTTGCCTTCCTCTCCTCCGTCAATCACTTTCCTCCGCCGTATCAGCTTCCGTTCTTTCCTCAAACGTAGATTTCGTTCTCCGACACTTAGTTTTATACTACGAAACCCTAGATCTCGCCGCTGATCATACCACAATCCCTTACCTTCTCTTTCCTTCATGGCGTAACTCGTTAGAATCACCGTTTCTATTCATCGGAGATATTCATCCTTATCTTCTCACTAATCTCCTTAGATCTTTAATCGATCGAGAAAATCGAGATTCAGATAATGAATTTTCTCTCGAATTAGATCTAGATCTGATGAATCTACCGTTGAAGATCGCGACTGCTTGGAAAGATCCGTCGGATGAGTTAGTTACGAGAATTGGTCAAATTGAGTGTACGATGAGACTTATGGTTCCTGATTTAATGGATCGAGTGAGAAATGCACAGAGAGGATTCGTAAATCGAATTTCTGAAAATTGGATCTCGTTGTATCAATCTGGGAAGAAGAAGAAATCTACTAGTCCGATGATGATGATGACGGTGGCGACGGTTGATGAAGCGGCGAATGTTGAGATGGAAGAGCTTGTGAGTATATTTGTAGATGCGAATCGATTAAGGAAAAGTGTGATTATGGATATTGTTGGAGCTACAAGTGAACATCAAGCAGGTTTGTTTCTTGAAAGTTTATGTCAATTTCTTATTGGATTTAAAGATCATCTTCTTCTTCAAGATTTTGAACTTCTTGCTTTGCCTAATTGAACAAAAAAAAGAAAAATCCTCTGTTTCTCCATGGTTGAATCAAGATTTGGTTTCTTTTGGTTTGGCCGGTTATCTTGGTACAATGAACATTTTAAAACCGGTTATTATTCGGTTAAGATTGTAATCAAGATTATGTTGTAGAAAAATGAAACTGTAAAATTCTCTTGGTTTGGCCGGTTATCTTGCAGATTATATGGTACAATTAGACATTTCAAAACCGGTTATTGTTTTGGTTTGGTTTCTTTGTAACGCCTGCTCATTTTAAAACCGGTTATTATTCGGTTAAGATTGTAATCAAGATTATGATGTAGAATAAAGAAGCTGTAAAATTCTCTTGGTTTGGCCGGTTATGTTGCAGATTATATGGTACAATTAGACATTTCAAAACCGGTTATTGTTTTGGTTTGGTTTCTTTGTAACGCGTGCTCATCAATGGGCCTATAAACGGCTTAGATTAGAAACATTATTTAGCCCATATAGGCCCAAATTTTGTAAACTTGTTTTGAAATTACTTGTATGTGACTAATTGTATTAGACAATGGTAGGTAGGGAATCAACTAAATGAAGAATCAAGAATCAGAATATGAAAATAGCTTAAAATATTGGGAGATTCTAAAAATAACACAAAATAGGTATATTTTAAAAACAACACATACTTACAAAAGTTTCAAAATTAACACCGTTTTTCAAAAATAGCACAAAAATATTTTTTTTTCCAAAATAGCATAAAATTTGAAAAAAGCTTTAAAACTTTAAATTTAAACCTTAAATCTCTAAAACCAAACATACCCCCTTCGAAGCTAAATCATAAACTCTATTTAGTGAACTTAAACCTAAAATTTAAAATTCTCAACCTTTAAAATTTATTTTTTATGTTTGTGATATGTTTGCAACATTTGAGAGTGTATGCTATATTTGAAACATTTGGGAGTGTCTGCTATTCATAAAAAAATTTGGCTCGTCGAAAGATAAAATAAAAAAGGATTTAAAGTTAAAAAACTATTTCTAGACGTTTCAAAACAAAAATTTGGCTCGTCAAAATATTTGTTTCAAAGATCATGACAACTTCTCAACCAAATAGAAACCATTATATTAGTGTCTTTTTGTATATTCATCTCTAAACATGGCGAGTAACTCAAACTCCATAATTAGGAGAAAAGACACTTACTATGCAATTGGCCATATTTGATCTATGGTCTGATAATGATACAATCAAAATGTATTTCCAAAGAACAATGAATCAATGTTCAAATCAAACACATATTTTTACCCAAATGTATAGAGAATTACAAGAACTTTCTCTAAAGCACAATAAGCAATGAAC
Source organism: Iberis pinnata (assembly GCA_900406425.1). Lineage (NCBI taxonomy): Eukaryota > Viridiplantae > Streptophyta > Magnoliopsida > Brassicales > Brassicaceae > Iberis > Iberis pinnata. Next base: position 14,662 of record OVBE01004715.1, on the reverse strand, counting down.
TACAAAGAATTACAAGAAAGAACGACTAAAATTCTGCAAATGATCAAACTGATTCTCTTCTTCGCGTCCACTTTCCTTTAATACTATGTTTTTGCTCTGTTTTCAATCTGTTTCTTAAGTTACAATTCCTTGTAACTTTGTTTTAACTCCCACCAACCATCAGTTGACATGTGTCTTTTTTATTCTATATCAGATAACTAGACAGCATAGGTGGCAACCACCAGACTACTTACTCCTTGTTAGATTACGGTCTTTTAGTTTTTTATTTCTAAATTGTTGAAACAGTTATGAACAATGAACAATGTATGAAACATTTTGACGTTTAGATGGTTTCAAAGGCTGAATTATAAGGACAACTCAAAAATCTCCAACAACTTAATTTTAAAATAATTAAAGATTTGACAATAACGTCGGTGTAGACCAAAACCAAGACCAACTACTAGTTTAATCTCTCTTTAAGAATAAACGAGTGACATTGGTTGTTTATATATTAAGAGTGATAAAGACATTTCAACTGTTTTAAAATATCAAATATTTACTCATGCATTTTATAATAATCTATATGGCCTGCCTAAATGATTTATATATATAATAAGATCTATGACTTATTCTCAAGAACATTTTTCAATTCATATATTAGTGCTTATCACTTTCTTAAAGAGCAATATATTGTTGTTTTAGCTGGCACAATAGAAAACAAGGTTGTTTTAGCTGGCATGAATATATAGAAGATCATTGTTTAATAATTTATGTTAGATCCAATTTAATATAATAAATGCTGTTCACATTTAATAATATTATTTATTTATATATTTTAATTGAATATGGTTAATTTTATACTATAATTAATTACCATTTGTGAATTATATATAAATTAATTCAAGTCACCTAGCATGTGGTATATGTATATATTAGTTGTTTTTATTGATTACATATTTTTTATTTTTTGTGTTAACATTACACTACAAATATTACAACTAATAACATATTTTGTAATTGAATACTTAAAAATCATTTCTACTAATAATTTTTTTCATACAGTTTTTGATGGTTTTTGGACGGGCATACTTATTTTGTTGGAAAAAAATAGATTTTTTTAGTTTTATTTTTAAAAAATATAACACACATTTGTATTAAAATGTTCTAAAAATATGAAAATATTTTTTTTTTCAAAAATTATCACAATTATAAAATAATATTTAACTTTAAATTTAAACTTTAAATCTCCAAAATTAAACCACAAAACCCTTCTAACTAAATACAAAAAACTAAGATTAATAAAGTCAAACCCAAACATTTAAATTATAAATTCTTACAATTTATTTGTATGTTTATAATATTTTATAGAAAAAATGGTAATAGTATTTTGTAGAAAGTTAGTAATATATTTATTCTACAAGTTAATTTTGATTTATATCACCAATGATGAGTTGGTTCAGTTGGTTTAAACACAATCGTTAATGATATTGTGCTCATGATTTCAATTCACGGTCGGAAAAGTCTGCTCTTCAAAATTTCTCGCTCTGGAGCAGTGTCGGTCCGGATCTAAACACGGTCTAAAGCGTAGTTATAATTTGATGCCCTAAATTCGATGTACTCAACCACGGTACCAAATTTTTCTAATAAATTTGATGCCCTAACATTTATATAAATTTTGACGCCTAAAGCCCTTATTTTACGAGGTTTAACCCATGGCCACCCTGAGAAATGTATTGACTTCAACGCAAAACTCCCTAATTATAAAATAATTTGATTTATATCTTCTTTTTCTATATTTACTAAATTCGTTTGCATAGTTTGTGGCCGGAAAATGTAATGTATTATGAAGGTATCTTGATAAAAAAAATAAAATAATAATAATAAAAGTTGGAAAAAATAAATGTATATATTGTAACGCGTAGGGATACGTGGAAACACATATGCAGATATGACTTATAACATATAAATGTTGCCTTATCATTATCAGTTTGATAACATGTGAACTTTGACAAATTTAGTGGGTCGGCACTACATGTTTTGTCATTATTCAAAACATATATTATATTATATTAGTTGAATATTCTTTCAATACAAAAAAAAAACATATATTATATTAACAAGTACATGCTGTTTATTTGTTTCTTCTGTTCAATAATAATTTTGCAAAGACTATAAGGAGAGAGTTTTTCATATTTTTTAAACCTTATATTTATATTTATATGTCCAAAGATTGAGTTTCCTGAAATTAGTCGAATTTTAATTCATTATATTAATATATATAAATATATATATTATGATTCTAGTATTTAGAATTTTGAATGACTCTGAATAGGTACAAAATGTCTGCAGTTACTAAAAATATTTAGAAGGGTTACTAAAATTTACTCTATTTTAATTGATAGGAGCCATAATTTGAATTCAGAAGACGAAATTCACGACTATAAACATTTTACTAAAATATATATTTGACATGACAATCTAATAAGACAAGACAGTTTATTAGGGGTGGGCAAATGAGAATTTGGGACGGGAATTTTCGGGAATGGGAACGGGACGGGAATTTGGAAAAAAAAAATATGTGTCCTATTTATGTCTCATTTTAAATTCGGGACGGGAACGGGATGGGACGGGATGGGAACGGAAATTCCCGAAAATTAACAAATAAAGTAAAAAAATTTGTTTCTACAGCACTTCGCTAATTTTCAACGACACGGCAGTAACAACCACAAAAATCGACACAATTATATATGTTTAAATAGCATAAAAATCAATTACTTTTGTTTTAAATAGCATCAATTATCGTGNATGAACTATTTTCCTGCCGTTTTTCTTAGAATCACAAAAATTAGGTTATAGATTGTAATTTTAGTTAATAATATAATTAGATTTAATTTATATAGATTGTGATTTTAGTTAATAGTTAAACTATGAACATTAAAAAATAAATAATAAATTATTATATTTATATTACATATATATATATATATGTGTAAATTATAATTATAATATATATATATATATAATTTTGTATATATATCCCAAATGGGACGTCGGAAATTTTCGTTCCCGTCCCGTTCCCCTTCGGGAAATGAAAAGATGTCCCATATGGGAGTATATATTTTAATGGGACGGAAATTTTGAAACGGGTTCGGAACGGGACGGTACAGAACGGAACGAGAATTATGCCCACCCCTAGTTTAATTGGTTACATAAATAATGTTGCTTTGTTAATTAGCAACAATCTTTATAAAAGAATATAAGTAATTAATAATATGGTCTAAGAATGATAGACCCTTATAGTTTTCATTGTGCTATTTTGGAATATTTTGCGGCAGAACTCTAATCTTTTTTTTTTTTAAATTGTGATTAGTATTGATTAATATTTTATGACATAACACAAAACATTCATACCTTGATCATAAATCGAATTAGAAAATTCATAAAACTTATTTATGTAATGTTATTTTGGTTTGGTGTCTCTAATCAATTTTCTTTTAATATACCTAGTGATAGTAAGTCATGCACATGCTAAAATTAATTCTCATGTGTGAAAATGGCTGAGTATTGCATAATTTGCATGGTCCACAATTATTAGAAATTAAAAGAATCATACTTGTATGTATTAAAAATATATAGTTACTTTTTAGTTTATATTAATATTTCTAAAAGTATTTTTTCTTTGTAATATAAGAAAAGTTAGAGGTCAATTCCCTTAGTATTATTTTAAGGTGTGTGATATCGTTAAATAACATATTTATCAGATTTATAATGGATTTAAAGCGTGACGCCATATTATAGTGAATAAGAAAAAATGATTTCATAATTCTGGATTAAGGGAGAATCGATTCCTGACCTATACCAACAATACAATTCTTTCTCAAAATGATAACCAGTAAACCACAACCATTTGAATTAAAAAAATTAATTTTAAGCACAACAATTAAATAAAATGGCGACTTGAGAAAGTATTAGATTAATCCATTATGTGTGAAATACTAAAATGTTCTTCTGGTTGATTCTTTTCGGCTTTTTCGGGAGCTTATTTTGTTTAGAGTGCATTCCTTCAACTTTGGTGTCATGAGCGGTGTTTCGTCTTCGTTGTTTTAGTTTGGTATTTTATCTTTGTCTCTCGGATATTCAGGTTTTGTCTCCTGAAATTTTAAACTACTATTGTTAAAAATTATAGATTTTATCTTATAAAATTTCGAGTTATTTTAGTCAGAATTTGCGGAATTATGTCTATTTTTGTAAACTTAAACGACTAATTAATATTAAAGACGACAAAAAACTAAAATGTTCTTTTTTGGAACATGAAAATATTTGTTTTTAAAAATCGTATATTTTATTAAGGAAACACCGACAATTACGTTAAGTAATGATCTGTGATTAATATGTAAATGATTTGCACATTAACTTTCCATTCAATATAGCTATTCAATCATAATAATATACATACAGAATTCTATTCATCTATATGGTATCAGACCCATGATAAGGATGATGCAAAGAGAGGTTTTCAAGATCATTAGTGACATGATGAGATGCTCCACTGTCCAGCAACCATTTATTAGTATTGTAGTTGGAGGCAAAGACCGTGTTTGCAGTTGGACGCCACAAAGGATACTGCATTGGCGATGTCTGATATTAAAGAAACTAGGGACACCTCTTCGCACTATGCCCTTGAACACCACAAATATGACATTTTCCAAGGTATGGTTTTGGTGAGGGAGTTTCATACCAGTTATTCCGAGGTTGTGACTGCCACTGAGAATGTTAAAGTTGTTGATTGTAGTTAGAGCCATTATTGTGCTGCTTCCGCCGTGATTGAGAACATTATTGTTGTTGAACCAAGTTAGCAGTGGCTGAAAGAACACAAAAGGTAGAGGACTGTTGAAACATCAACATATGAAGTTTATACTCATAATTGAGCAGTTTCTCATGAAGCTCAATGAGAGTAAATGGAATCTCCTGGCCTTCAATTTGCTCCACAAGAGGTTTGTATTCCTCTGGTAAGCCCTCAAGAATGTATTCAATCTGAACTTCATGATCATCAGGTTTACCCAAAATGGCTAGTTGATCCATTTAGGTTAAATGACCTTGAAAATAGACATCAATTATCTTGATGTCTTTCTCCCAATGTTTAATATGATATTTGAGTTGCTTAATATGTCTTCGACTTGGTTTGGCGTAGGTAGATGCCCGAATATTCCAGACGTCAGCAGCACATTGGGCGCGAAAGACAAGAGGCTGAACTGTGGTGGAAATTGCACCGATCAAGGCACTGAATATCAACCTGTCCTGGCGTTGCCATAACTCAAAGGTTGGGTTTTCTTTGGGAACATCATTCACTAGAAGTGTTGGATATGGTGCAGAAACAAAACCATCAAGATGTTTGATGAGTCCATGACCATGAACCAAGGAGTGGATTTGAAGACTCCACATGAGATAATTGGTGGAGGTGAGCTTAGAAACATTAGCCATATTAATGTTTAGAAGTGTTTGAGAGTTGAACGTGATCGTGTCTGAGACAGGAGGATCGGCAGAGGGAGTAGACATGGCGGCTGGAGGGGTGTTTTGTTGTTGTTTTTTGTATTTAGGTTTAGGACCGTAATTTAGGCTGATTACTTATCTTCCGTACACTGTGTTTCCCATGGATTCGTCCCTATGCACCTCATAAACTTGCAGATTATTTTCTGCCTTGCGTGTTTCTGGGTTACTCATATTATCAATCGGCTTAACTCTCCTTGCCTTTACCTACTGATCGCTTGTATATCTCACGACACATGCAATTTGATGAAGGTATTTTTCCTTTTAAAACTCCATCATCGCCTGTTGAATAAGAACCGTCGTCGATGGCTCCTTCACTACTGGTCACTCACATTCGCATCGCATCATCTCCGAATGCAGTAACAGACATTCTTGGCCGTGCTCCTTCACCACCGTCAATCTCTCTTGCAAGTTAGTAATTTTTCCCCTAACGCTTCTTCTTTCTCATCATCTTATGAGCCCACTGCTCCAAATAAAAATGGGCCTCCACCTAGGGCCCAATCACATCCAATTCTCACAACCTAACTTCAACCCACCAAACACTACCACATGCGGCCCAATCCATTTCTACATCCTTACCTACACCATTGAGCCCACTAGTAACAAATACTAATTCTCTTTTACCTTCATCGAATCCTGTTCTTCCTGAACCAACACATATACTACATTTGCCGTCTCTCATCAACAATCCTACTCTTCATAATCATCATCCTATGACCACCCGAGCCAAAAATAGAATCATCAAACCCAACTCCAAATACAGCCTACTAGCCAAATTGAATTCCTCACCTACCCAAGAACCTAAAACTTTTCATCAAGCACTTCACGATGAGCACTAACATCGTGCAATGTCTGAAGAATTCATGGCTATTACTCGTAATGGCACATGGAATTTGGTTCCTCCTACACCATCATAGAATTTGGTTACATGCATGTGGGTTTTCACGATGAATTTCATCCCAATGGTAATGTTGCGCTATAAAGCTCGATTGGTTGCTCGAGGTTTTCATCAAAGATATGGCATCAACTATAATGAAACTTTTAGTCCCGTAATTAAGACGACGACTATCCACCTCATTCTAAAATTTTCTGTTGATAATTCTTGGCCGCTCAAGCAGCTTGATGTCAATAACGCTTTTCTGCAGGGCAACCTTACTGAAGAAGTTTACATGACTCAACCTCCCGGTTTCCAAGACAAAGATCATCCTTCTTATGTATGTAGACTCAAGAAACCGATTTATGGGCTTAAGCAAGCCCCTCATTCATGGTATATGTCTCTTAAATCTCATCTTTTGGATTGTGGCTTTGTTAATTCGATAGCAGATATGTCTCTCTTTATCTATCACCGAGGCACACAAATTGCTTACTTACTTGTTTATGTTGACGATATTATCGTCACCGGGAATAGTCACTCACTACTTAATTCGATTTTGAGATTATTGTCAAACATGTTCGGTATTAAAGACCAAAGGATCTGGATTACTTTCTTGGCATAAAGGCAACACGGACAGGATCTGGTCTTCATCTGATACAAAGAAAATACATTCAACACCTTCTGCTCCGAACTAATATGCAAGATGCTAAACATTCTCCACACCTTTACCCACTGCTCCTACACTAACTCTTACCACATGTGCCAAATTATCTGATCCAACCGCCTATCGATCGATTGTTGGCAGCTTGCAGTACTTGGCATTTACTAGACTGGATATCTCATACGCTGTCAATCGTCTCTCTCAATTCATGCACCAGCCAACAATGGATCTTTGCAAGCAGCCAAACGAGTTCTAGGGTATCTCTCCGGCACTCTCACGTATGGTATTTACATAAAACCAAACTCCTCGTTGGTTTTACATGGCTTCATGGATGCCGATTGGGCTGGAGATGCTGATGATTATGCCTATACTAATGCGTATATCATTTACCTTGGCTCTACACCGATTTCTTGGTCCTCGAAGAAACATAAGCTGAATATCAGGCTGTTGCAAATGCCGCTTCAGAAGTCTGCTGACTTGAATCACTTCTTCATGATTTGGGTCTTCACTTAACGAGTACTCCAGTTCTATATTGTGACAACATTGGAGCGACATATCTTTGTGCTAATCCGATTTTTCATTCTTGAATGAAGCACATTGTCATTGACTATCATTTCATCAGGAACAAAGTTCAAACAAATCAATTAAGAGTTTCTCATGCCTCCACCATGTATCAATTGGCAGACGCATTGACCAAACCACTCTCGCGTCTTATGTTTCACGAGCAAGATCTAGGATTAGTATGACACAAGTCCTTTCATCTTGAAAGAGCGTATTTTTAATGAAACGTCAATAATTACGTTAAGTAATGATCTAGGATTGATATGTACATGATTTGTACATTAACTTTCCATTCACTATAGCTAGTATATACTTATATATGTAATTGTCAATCATAATAATATACATACATAATTCTATTCATCTATATATTTTCCGTTGTAAATTGAAGAAATTGTCAAAAATGTAGGTGTGTCATGATGGCATCAGCGTAATGGTTGTGACTCGTCAATCGTCATAGGTGCACCGTAAGATACACGTGTACAACTTTCCATTAAAACCAAAACCTAACTGTCTTTTTGTATATTTATTTCTCACAATAAAAGTAGGTGCAAATCCATTAACTTTTCCACTTTCTGGTCTTTTAAATATTTTATATTGATCTTCTAAAAAATACTAATATATAAGTTTAATACAAGTATGGTTAGTTAACACCGTTTATAAATACTATGGTCAAAAGCCAAATAACAACAAGAGACGAGGGCAAAAGGTTGTGTTAACAATCAAGAGACAATCTCACAAACTTTCTAAAACATTAACTGAAATTCAAAGCCAGTCCTAAAATTTTGGGAATTTGAAACAAAATCTTAAAAATTAAAACTAATTTTCATCTATTTATTTTTTAGACTACAAATCTTAGGTTTATATATATATATAGAATTTTAAGTTTTTGGACGAATTTATAAATGTGGAGACATTTGCCTATGCACAGAACCAGTTTTATCAAAACCAAAACTGATATGAAACATAAAATTAAACTGAAATATTAAAACAACGAAGAAAAAAATAAACATAAAAATGAAAAAAAAGAAAAGTCACAAAAATATTTGTTTTCACGAAATGAAAACTCAACACTATATAGAAAGGCAACCATATCTCTAAAAAAAAAATGAGATAAAAAGAATCAATAACTTTTACATGCAAATATTCTCACATTAACAATGAATTCGGACCAATACTTTAATCTTTTTTAAAATTTAAAATCAGAATATTCAGAGACGATTCATATAGAAGGTGGAGAGTGCGATCGTTCCGAGACCCAACCTATTTTCTATTGATTTAAAGGTCTGTTTTTTTATAATTTTTAAAAAATTATATATATATATATATATATGTATGTATAATTTTCATAAATACATATATATTAAATTTTCTTAACAAATTTTACGAATGAATCTAATACATAAAATCTTAGTAGGATTACTTAACATTTTGTAAAAATTAATAATATAAGATCTAAAAATTATGTTTTTAAAAGGTCTATAATATTTTTAAATCGATCCTATTAACAATGGGTGATATAGTATTAAATATATTTTTATTATATGCTTAGACTATTTTCTTGCAGAAGAAGATATGAAGACCAACTCCACTATTATATATAGAAATAACTTTCATACCATTACTTTTTCCTTCAATACTTATTATTTATTTGGGTGGTTTTTTATTGACTCATAAATGAGAAAATTGTTCTTAATATGTTCTCCACTTGTGATAAAAAATAGTTACACTTAGCTTTCCAAAACCATGAATACAAGACTTAAAAAACTACTACTTATATTGAAAATTTCAGTGTTTTTTAAAGTCATCTCACCTACACCATTAATTACTCCATAATATTATATATATATATATATATATATATATTTTTAAGATCCTGATATCCAAAACTCCGAAAAATTCCGACTAAACCCAAAACATCCGCAGTCGCTAATAGTATATAGAAGACCGCCGAAATTCACCCTATGTTAATTATAATATTATACTTCTTCTTTTTGATAATGTAAAATCTTTTATCCAATAACACAAAAATTAGAAAAATATGCATTTTCTCTTCGAATTATATTGAGATTATGAGAAAACAAAAACTTAAGAATTTTTTTTCTTTTAATTTTGAAATGTATTTTATGAAAACTATATAAAACGGGTTCATATATTTTTTTTTTTATATAGCGGTCATTAAAATTTGTATTACCATAAAAATAGTCAACTAACAAACAAAAAATATGCGTGATATTATTAATTATAAAAATATAATAATTTTATAGTTTACATAGATCTTTAACAATATTTTTTATTTTAAAACAAAATTAAATCTATAAAATATCTTATACTATTAAAAAAAAGAAATAATATTTTCTTAAGTTAATAACATATCATTGTCTTAATATTATTCATACATATATATAACTTTTACTTCAATTATTTGAAAAAAAAACATGTACTATGTTTAGTTCCAACCTAATTTGGTTGAATGTCAATTATAATTTTTCTAAACTTGACAAAATCAAATATTCTCTCTGTTTCGAATTATTTGCCATTTTAGAGTTTTGCACCCAAATTAAAAATTTCTATTTTTTATAAAAACACCATTAAATATTCTAAATCAACCAACAGAAAAAAATTCATGCAATTATTTTATTGGTTAAAAAAGTCAAATTCATTTAATTTCTGCATTAAAAATCTAAAAGAATACATATTTTGAAACAAAATTTTTTTTTAGAACAACAACTAATATGAAACGGAAGAATAATAAAGTATCCAACAAAATACATGAGAGCTATAAAAAGGGCCCATTACGGCCCAACTTATAATTAACTACGTGTCTCATAATAAATTAAACACGTGTCGCTTATACTTTTATTGACTCAAATCCACGTGTCATTTTGTAACAAAAAACAGCTCAACTTTTTTTTGGGGCTAAACAACTAACTTCCCACCCTAAGAAGTTAATGGCATTTTCGTAAATAAACCCAAACATTAAAGGTTTTATCGTAATTTAAAATTTTCTTTTTAATTTTAATTTGGGAGAAATCGAAGTCTATAAATATCAAAACAAATCTCCTTCAATTTCTCCCTTCTTCTCTTTCATTTCGTTTTCGTCTAAAATTCGAAGATCTTTGTTTTTGTTTCCATTTTTCCCTAATTTTTTTTTTTAGGGTTTTCGAAAAGAAGAAACCTTTTTGCGTCTCTTTCGTTTCTTCAATTCGAGATCTTTAGGGTTTGATAAATTCTGCATTTTTTCGAGAATCGTTTTTGTATCTTGTTCGATTCAGGTACGTTTCTCTCTTTCTTTGATTCTGAATTAGATTTTAGCCATTTTGGTTTATTTTTTGAGATTTATGTTTGTAATTTTGATTATTATCAATTTGAATTTTTGTTATGTTTAATAGAAATTATTAGGCTCCATGATGAACATTTTTACTATTTGTATCTATTTAAAAAAAAACTTTGAAGAAAAGTTTCAAACTTTTAATATATTGAATTGTAATTTATTTCAAAATTTGACATTTTTTTATTTTTATTTTTGTTCAATTTTAGTGATTTTGAGATGAATAGGAGATTTTAGAAATTTCTTGAGATGAATTGGAGATTTTAGAAATTGTCAAACACATGACTTTGTATTGACTCTGTCATTCTATTTGCTCTAGTGCTGGTAATTCGGTTCAATCGGTTCGGTTCCGGTAGGTTTTTTTGGTTTTTGGATTTGTGTTCCAACTGAATTGAATAAAAGTCGGTTTATTCGGTTTGGTTTTTGTTTTTGAAGTTCGGTTAACTTTTGGTTATTTTTGTTTCGGTTACTTTTGGGTTTTTTTTTTCTTTTCAAAAAAGTAAAAAATAAATCAGAAATTGGTTTATTCGGTTTGGTTTTTGTTTTTGAAATTCGGTTAAATTTTGGTTAAGTTTTGGTTATTTTTGTTTCGGTTTTCGGTTACTTTTGGTTTTTTTTTTTAAAAACTGAAAAATAAACCGACCGGTTATTTGTTTGGTTCGGTTACCAAAATTGATTTTTTTTTGTGCCGATCGGTTTTCATGGTTCGGTTCGAAAATCTCAGTTCAATTCGGTTCGGTTTTTATTCCCAGTCCTATTTTGCTCTATTGAGTTTGAAAGAACTTTTTATTTTACAGATGAGTGATTCAAATTTTTTTTCTATGGCAGGTTTTTTTGTAGTTGAAGCTTAAAATCAAATCTGATTTCCTTTTAATTGCAGTAAAAGTGAAGTTTATAGACATAATATAAAGAGTAAAGAGTAAAAAAGTTCATATTTGCTCTGCTTGGACTCGAGATCGGTTTCTGATATTTTGATGGATTTGAATATAAAAAAGAGTGTTATTAGTGAACCTACAACACAAGTTAATAATAAACAAACAAGACTTGGATCATCTACACCATCACCAAGATTCATGATAAATTCAAGAAAAAAGATACCGAAACTCGACGATGTTCAATCAAATGGTTGGTTAGATGCAATGATATCTTCATCACCACCACGTAAAAGATTAGTTAAAGATTTCAATATTGAAATTGCTCCTGAAGATGATTTTGCTCAAAGGGCTTGGATGGTATAATATATAAAATTTACATTTAATCAATTTCATTATTAATAATCAAATTAATCTCATTTTGTTGTGTATATAGTTAAAGTATCCATCAGCTATTAGTTCATTTGGGGATATTGCAGCACAAGCAAAGAATAAGAAGATAGCTATGTTTCTTGATTATGATGGAACACTTTCACCTATTGTTGATGATCCTGATCGTGCTATTATTTCTGATGCTGTAAGTTACTCAAAAACCTCTTTTTTAAGTTTCTAGATTTGTTGATTATAGTTTCGGGTACGGGTGGGCATTCGGTTTGTTAGGTTTTCGGTTTTTTTGTCAAANGTCAAATTGAGCCGAACTAATGTTCGGTTCGGCATTCGGTTTGTTCGGTTTGGCATTCGGTTTGTTCAGTTTGTTTTTTTATTTTTGAAGTTCGGTTTTTTCGGTTCAAAAATCTTAGATACACTAAAATAAATAGTGTCGAATTGAACCGAACTAACCGAATAAACCGAGCTAAATTCGGTTCGGTTTAAATCGAAATATTCGATTATGATCTCGATCTTATGAAATTACTCAAATAGATATCAAAATATATCACTCCAATAGCCGGAACTGAAT
>OVBE01004714.1:0-23277 GCA_900406425.1 Iberis pinnata | reverse complement strand
ATACCTTCTACGTTTAATGAATAAACAACACAACATATTTTATTCTAAATTATTTCAGTAAATTTGGGTTGTTAAACCCTCTAAACCAATATTCAATAACACTTAAACTCTTTCATTTAGTCTTTTAAAAATAAGAACTTGATACCTAACAAAAAAACTGTACAGACCTTTATGATCCAAAACGGACAATAATTTACTAATAAAAATATTGGACTCAAAATTAATTGTCTATAGAGAAAATCATACACCTTTAAATACGTAAGAATTATAATAACATTTTATTTGGTATTTACCTATTTCTTTTTGAACTGGGTTTGGAATATATGAAATTTGTGTTGGATTTTTCTTTGATGTATCTAGGGGTGTCGAAATGGGTTAGTACCCTTGACCCAACTTATCCATAATTTAAGTGGGTTCCAGTTAAGTTTTATAACTCATATAAATAAATAGGTTTTATGGGTTAAACCGAATGGGTTGACGGGTTTAATGTGTCAACCCATTAAACTCATGGGTACCCATAATTTTATAGTTAAAACTTAAAAATAATAAATACGTCATACAATATATTTAAAATTAAATATTCTTCATTAGGGTATATGACATATTATTTACTCAACATTTCCATACATGTGTGTTTTACAATACTGGAAGGATAACCAACATCATTTTAGCAATTTATCATATATGATATATGATATACTCAATTCCCGTAACTATGTAGTTTTTGAATATTTTTCAATATTGGTATGATGTCTTAAATTTTATTATTTAATATATATATATATATATATATTATATATATATAATTCATATATCCCACATAATCAACAAGTTAAATATTATTAGATTTGGATACATATATTTTAAATCATAAAATAAATAAGTAAAACTTCAAATCAATATAGTTTGGATAGTGTCCAGTCGGATATACCATTATGACATTCATAGATGTATCGTAATGACAACTAATCAAAGCCACTATAACATAAATGCAGTTAATGCAAAATTAATAGAATGGACTAAAGACACACACTTCTACATCATAGTCATTTATATTTAAGCATATTAATATTTTAATCTAAAAGCGTTAAATGAAACGAATCGTACTCAGATTTTCTACAACTACAGGACATAGTCAACAAAATTTTAATATATAATTTTTTAAATCACTAAAATATGTCTTTATTTTAAAATACTATTACAATTTTTTCAAAAGAAATATTTTTAATGTTTTTATCAATAATACCACAAATATGAAAATTATTTATAATTAATTTTATGTTTTAATTTGTTTGATATTACCTTTTTTCTGTTTATGTTTTTATTTATAGAATATAAATCGGGTTTGAAGTTTTACAATTTAGATTTATTTTGTAATATTTTAAATATATAATTTGTAGTGATATTTTTGAATAATAAAATTATTGATGATCTTTTAGAAACAAAATATTTAAAAATTATGTTTTCTGATTTATCATTTTATGTCATATATAAACTTGATATGCTAACATTATTGTCACAAATTACAAAACTACAAATTCTATTTATTTTATATTAAAAATAGCAAACATATTTAAGATTTATAATTACATTTGAAATGGAAAAAATCTAAGTTATAATTAATAATTGTAATATGGAAAACACCATCATATAAAATAGAATCCTAACAAAATATATATATATACTAGATTAGGTCCCGCGTGATACGCAGGTATAAATAAATTATTTAGATTTAAATATGATAATTCGTGTTATTTATATATTTTAATCGACGTTAAAATCAAAATTTAGTTATTATTAGTTATTTTAATCTCTAGTTTCTTTTTACAAAATCATTAAAACTAATATCAACATATGTTGCGGTTTTACATATATTTTTTTCTCTTCAAATTTATACTATTAATCTTTTATATGCTATATATTTTTGTATTTTAATTTTATATTTTATGTTAATATATAAAATCAATATTTTTTTTTGTTATTATGTAGTTTCCATTTAAAAGAGTAATAAATATTTTCTTTTTATTATTATATTACGTAAAAAAGAGTAATAAACCAACAATAAGAAAATTTCCATTAGCTTAAAATACTACGTTGACACATGTCATATTCATAATTAATAATGACACATGTCATGATCTCATTAACTATAATTTTGCTTACGTGTCGGGCTCACGTTAAACGCGTTTCGGTTTATATAATAAGATATGTGAACATAAAAAAAATTTGACTAAAAATAGGCAAGCATCTTTTAACTTCACCATATTTTTGTAGTCAACCTTTAAATTAAATCTAAATTGCAGGAAGTTTTGACTACATAGCAATCCAACTAATAAAAACAGCTACATAATTATTTTAGTAGTGACTGTTGAAACAAACCCATGCTGAACATACAAATCTTGACTTTTATATTTAACAAAAAAAGAAGGAGATTGACTCTTAACAACAAAAATGGAAAGTAATAGAGCAAAACTCTATTTATGAACATATAAAAGTCTAACGTGACGTGTTGGTCAGTCACCTAATATCACCCGCACACTAAAGTCTAAAACAACCATTTTTTTCCTCTTATTTAGTCTCTTCAAACCCCAAAAGTCTACAAATCCTCTCTCTCTCTATCTTTCTCCTTCTTCTAGAGAGAGATTTTATGGCGGTGGAGCTCATGACTCGTAATTACATCTCCGGCGTCGGAACCGATAGCTTCGCCGTTCAAGAAGCGGCAGCTTCAGGTCTCAAAAGCATTGAAAATTTCATTGGTTTAATGTCTCGTGAAAGCTTTAACTCCGACCAACCATCTTCTTCCACCGCTACCGCCACCGCCGCCGATCTTGAATTAGCTCGGAATAAGACGGCGGATGTGGCGGTATCGAAGTTTAAGAGAGTCATATCTCTCTTAGAACGGACTCGTACCGGACACGCCCGGTTTAGACGCGCTCCGGTGATTTCTTCAACTCAAGAACTTAAAGTGACGCCGTTTCAAGCTCCGCCGCCGCAGATCCAGAGAAAAGCTTCCTTCTCTTCATCGATCAAAACAATCGATTTCTCTTCTCTCTCATCTGTGACGACGGAATCAGATCACAAAAAGCCGCGTCCTTCCGAAACGGCACCGTTAGGGACTCAAAGCCTCTCTACGACGGTCTCCTCTTTCTCCAAATCAACAAAAAGAAGATGTAATTCTGAGAATCCCCTCGCCGGAAAATGCGCCTCTGCTTCCTCTGGTCGTTGTCACTGCTCCAAAAAAAGGTAAACAGATAAGCCTAATTGGTTTATTAGATTTGATAGTAGATTCGATACAACAAATAATTTTTTAAAAAGTTGTTAGATTCGATCTAAATAGTTGTTTCTCTGTTACAGAAAAACTAAACAGAGGAGAGTAATTAGGGTTCCGGCGATCAGCGCTAAAATGTCAGATGTGCCTCCAGATGATTACTCATGGAGAAAATACGGTCAAAAACCCATCAAAGGATCTCCTCATCCAAGGTACTAATACAAAACATCAATCTCAAAAATAAAAAATCAAAACTTTTAAATTAGAATTGATTCTGAATCAGATTTGTGTTGTTGATTTTGAAAACAGAGGATATTACAAGTGCAGTAGCTTAAGAGGTTGTCCAGCTCGTAAACACGTGGAGAGATCCGCTGATGATTCGTCGATGTTAATCGTTACTTACGAAGGAGATCATAATCATTCTCTCTCCGTCGCTGATCTCGCCGGCGCCTCCGTAGCTGATCTCATTTTGGAATCGTCTTGAAAGAAGAAAATCTCAAGGCTTATATAATACTATAAAACTTAGATTCTTAGTGAAGTATCTTGTTTCTAAACTACTAAACTCTATGAATCATGTTATGAAATCAAAGCTTTTGTGAACAATATTGATTTTAGTTATATTCAAAATTCGATTCTTTGATTTTGGGTACTTGCAATTTGAAGAGATTTAAAATAATTATTAATGTTATTAAGGAAAAAGTGGAAAAGTTTGGGGTCAAATTTAAAAGTAAAGAAAAAGAGTATGGGACATGTGAAATGGTCAAAGGATTATAAAGTTTTGGGGACCAAGCATGTCGTGTTTGACCATATCTTTATACGACCACATCAGTTTTTGTCAACCTTTTACGCTAATTAAACACACATTATTGCATAAACAATTAAATACGTCATTTTTCTTTCGCAGACATTATTTAAATATGAATAATACACTTTATTGGCTGAAATTAAGTATAACGTTACACAAATTAGGGTTTAGTATAAGATTTGTATTCTAATATCTTTGTTAAGTAGTAAGATCTGTAAAGGGAAGGTGCAGTTTATTTAATTTAAGCCGTAGGAGAAATCTAGATGACAGTGTATTATATTTTTAAGAACGATTCTTTAAATCGTTATTTTTTTGGGGGTTAAAATATTATTTTCTGCAGAAGGAAAAAAGAAAGAGGCAGAAGTGAAGTTGTCGTGTTCATGTGTTCGAACATGTGAATCAGTTGGAGTTTTGTGCAAGGACGAAACAAATTGGATTAGACCTTTGAGACACTTGCATGTCTTTTTGTTCCACTTTAGTCTCTCCATTAGGTCATTAGTTTTGACCCTTCCTCTCTTTTTCTTTGTCGTTATTTTTTTAATTAATAACAAGCGAAATTATACCATTAGATACCAACATTGGCAACTGAAAGACAATTTCGAAATAAAATCAGCGGAAAATGAAGATTTCCCTTGAATCAAAACAAAGCAAAACCAAGATCTAAATAGCTGAAATAGAAGATTAGCTAACTATCCCAAACTAAGGTCAGAACGAAATAAAGACAAAAAAAAAACTAAAAGGTGGAATAAACCGATCAAACCAAAATCTGTGAGATTATGCCAGGTGAAAGAGATGTCCAAAATCCACATAATTGCTTGTAAATCCTCCTAATGTGATTCCAGATACTACTTTTCCCATGAACTCGAGCTAACTCCACTGAAAGCTGAAGAGACCTAATAGCAAAGATTAGAACCATGACCAGAACCAAAAATGGCAAGGACGATGAAGATTGTCGTAGAAAATCCCAACAAAGTAGCCAATAGAAGCAAAGATCTCAAACCGATCTTGATTGTAGGAGAAGGGAGCGACTCACTTTCAAACGGAAAGCGCTACACCACGGTGAAGTTAATAACCGAAGCCAGAGAAAGCAGACAACTACCAACACAGAGCTAATTAGAACTTATACACCACTTTAATCACACCAAAGTCCATTAACGTTATTCCAAGGGAAGGAGTAGACAATAAGCAACAAAAACAGAGACACAATGACAAGACTAAAAACCAGAGGACCCAAACCTGGCTCAGACTATCTTAGACTCACCCTCAAAGGTTCACATCTCCTAGATAAAACTAATCTCTTACCGGATCATAGCGAGGAGACGCAACCTGGACGGGAAGAGACTAGGCCCAACAAGACTTAACTGGCGACCAACCAGATCTCGACCACCGGAGCTCAAGCCTACAATGACCACCACATGAAAGCTTACCAAGGAAGCGGAGGAGGGGCAAGCTCACTAGAGCCAATGACGCTCGAACCACGACAGAGATCTCGCCGCCTAGGAACGAAGGCTAACCCAAGGAGACCCGTAACCTTTGGCCAGTCGGTCTGAACCTTTGACTCTAGCGGCGCAGCCACGACCAAGTCTGAGATGCTTGGGCTCATTAAGCTGAGAAACCGACAAGATCCAATATGGTAAGCCCTGCCACCACTAAAAGAGCCGCAAAAAGAAACAAAATAAAAAACAAAGGAGGGCCAGCGGGTGCGCTATGCGAGCCACCGACCGCGGGTCAAGCTGAGGAACAAAAGGATGCGGCTAAGGTTTTGAATTTGAGAGAGAATGGGAGGCTTTTTTCGGCTGTGATATTACTCAATTTTAATTCATTTCAGTGGGAATTTATGTCGGCTATTATGAATTATGTGAATGTTTTCCTTGCAAGTTTTCGTAAATTTTTAGGTTTTCAGGTGTTCAGGTCGATTTGGACTTAAAGCATGGATTTTCTGCATATCTGGATGGAATTTGGCTAAGTAAATGAACGAGAGGTTGATATGTTAAGAATTTAAATCCTAAAACTAATATTGCAGAGAACATATCAATGTAGTAAAGTATAAGGTCGAATCCCACAGAGACAAGAAAGTACACGATTTAGTCAAATCTCGAATCAAGCTAAGATGGAATAAAAAAATATTGGTTGAGATCGAATCAAAACAGTAGAATAAAAGCGGTTGTAAACTATGAAATAAATGCGTCATGCATCAGGGAATCCATAGGTAGTCAGGTTTAAAAAGTCAATTTATCATGCAGGAATTTTCTTTTGCAAATAGTTCTCAACATGAAAGACAATGATAGAATAATCTCCTCTGAGAGTATTAAACCCTATGCTCAAATTATTAGAAACAAACTCTCGTTGTTTCTTAGATAATTTGATCATGCATTAATGTTCAGATTCAATTATTCATAAGCATTCATGACAATACTCTCACAAGCAAGAACACTTATTCATCTAGACTAGACCCAACTTCTAAACCAAATCTCTTTTCGTTTATTAGTCTAATATCAATAATCTAGATGGTCAATCTAATTCATGCATTAATAACAAATTTAGACTAAGAACCTATCAATTGTTATCCCCTTATGATGAATCTAACAATCAAGCATAATTTCTCTGGGAAACCCTAAAACCTAAATAGTGAACTACTCAGACATAGACAAGCAACCACAAATCAATATCTTTGAAGATTACATAATAAAATAAGTATAGATTAAAAATGGTTCAGAAATTCTTCTCCAAATACAAGGTGTTGAATCTCTTCTCCCTCAGTAAAAACTGTCCAAAATAAAAAACTTGTTTTCTAAAACCTAAGCCATAACACTTTTATAATGTAAAAAGTAAAATAATCTAAAATAAGGAAATTGGATGCAAAATTGCAATTTTTCTTCTTCTTCTCGGGTAAGTTGCTCGATCGAGCACATGGTTGCCCCGATCGAGCACTTTGTGAAATAGCACGATCGTTCTTCATTTAGCTCGATCGATCCAAATCTTCGGATTTTTCTAGGGGGATTTACCCGACCGAGCACCCAAGTGCCTGATCGTGCACTCTCTAAAACCATTGCTCGATCGATCCAATGCTTGCACGATCGATCACTTCATTCTAAACTTCAGGAATTCTTCTGATTTGCTCCGAAATGCATATTTTGCTCCCAAACGATCCGAACACCTAGAAACCTAAAATCTACCATATATGCAAGGAAAATACTCGGAACAATGCAGAATAGCAGACATAAATGCCCACTATTGTGCATTAAAACCGAGCAATATCAACTCCCCCAGACTTAGATCTTTGCTTGTCCTCAAGTAGAACAAGATTTAATCCGGAGAAGAGGTTTGAAATGGGCCACACAAAAACTCATAAAATCTCAGCAATCATAAGCATAGTTTCAAAATTCAAAAAACACCAATCTCAAACAATTACTTTGAATGAATTGTTTACCACCACTAAACCAATAACATGTTTCCTACTCTATATCCAAATCAATCAAGTACCAAATCATATCAACCAGCTCTTTAAGCTCTATTAAGTTCAGATATATGCATTCTCACCTATGGTATATCAATAAATTTACTCGAATAACTCTTCTATCGAAATGCCCATACCATACAGAGCATCAATCAACTTCCGGTCCTGATCATTTTTCTCCCTTTCTCATTTCTTCTTTTTTTTCTTTTTCTTATCTAACTGCTTTTCTCTTTTTTTTTCTTCGCATTTCTGCGTTTTTCTTTCTTTTATTTTCATCATCATTTTTTTTCTTTTTCTTATTTTTTTTAGCAGACGGCAATTCGCTGGGGTTAACTACGGACTTCTAGGTCACGCTTTCAACCATTTTTCTGAACCATTTTCTTTTATTTTCTGAAGGGAGAGATATAGAAAGGACTCGGATCGTACTGAAAGAACTTGTCGGTTTTACAAAACACTAAAGAGCAAGGTACCTAATTCTCAAAGTATATCAACACCATAAGCAAGAATAATTAAGATTAAGTCCTATCATGGTAGAACTAGCATAAAATCATCAATAACTCAAAAGATCAGAACTTTCAGAAACAAGCAATCAGTAATGGGGTTCCAATCCTAATCTTAGCAATTAATCTAAGTCAATAATCTAGAGAAAGCGAATACCATACCTACATTTGGTTAATTGTCATCATTGATTTTGATCATGATTCCTTCGACTTGATAGACTCAGCTAA
Source organism: Iberis pinnata (assembly GCA_900406425.1). Taxonomy (NCBI): domain Eukaryota; kingdom Viridiplantae; phylum Streptophyta; class Magnoliopsida; order Brassicales; family Brassicaceae; genus Iberis; species Iberis pinnata. The sequence continues at coordinate 15,019 of OVBE01004714.1, read as the reverse complement.
ATCAAAAACGAAAAATTTTGAAAATTTTCACCAAAAAGACAAAAACATCAAAACATAGTTAGTATCTTTACTCCCTCCCCCATACTTACTTCATACCGTTCCAATGTGAAAATAAATCCAAGAGAAGTAATAGAGTAACCAGATTCAATAGAGAAGTCTACAATTGATGAAAAATAAACAATAAATACTATATGAGTTCAAAGGAAAGGGATGTACTAATGGTAAAGTGCTCTCAAATTTAGTCAAAATTCTTATGCCTCATCTACTATGCCTGCAAAAAGAACAAACACTCAAGAGAAGTGTTAGCAATGGTTGAAAAATGATTGAGCAATGCTAGCTTAAAACTAACAATAATCAGTTGCAAGAGAAACCATTAAAGACATTATGATCGAGCAATACTAATAAAAAATTAGCAAGAATCATATATAAGAGGCATCATTCAGAACAATTAACAGCAATCATTCCAGTATCACAAAATAAATTGGTAAGTAAAGAGCAATGATCAAGCAATACTAACTAAGATTAGCAAGAATCAAGAATTACTTAATGAGAAAAACCAACCGATCATGAATCTAAAACATCTCAAGTCAAAACATCAATAAAGGTGGTGAATGGTGAGTAATGATCTAAGTAATACTAATTCAAATTATAAAGAATCAAGAAAGAAACCATTAAGAGAACCAACAATTCAAGTGAGATGACGAGTAATGAAAATAGATAAGAGATAATCCGAAATATCTTGAAGATCCTTCACCAGTAATAAACTGAATCACTTTGAACTCAAAACTAAAAATAAGTAAGTTAGGACTAAAGTTGACTCAAAATTGAAAACCAACTAATCTAGACTCCAAATAGTGGACTGCCTCCCACTCAGCGCTTTTTTACGTCACTTAGCTTGATGGTACTTACCTCTAAGTTGGAATTGGATCAACATATAGAGATGCTCCATAACAAGCTCCAAATTCATACATCTTCAGTTTCTGAACCTTACCCATCACACCTTTCGTAACATCAATCCATTTCTCCTTGAGCTCCGAGCTAAGTAAAACTCTAAACTTTGAGAAGGGTTTTGAAAACCCCTTACTTTTCACCTTATACTAAATTGCATCTCCATCTTCAGTTTCTGAACCTTACCCATCACACCTTTCGTAACATCAATCCATTTCTCCTTGAGCTCCGGGCTAAGTAAAACTCTAAACTTTGAGAAGGGTTTTGAAAACCCCTTACTTTTCACCTTATACTAAATTGCATCTCCAACTATTGCTTGAGGAATCAGAGCCACTTGAGAATCCCTATCTTTCTTCTTTGATTCCACTTTCACCTTTTCCTTGACCTTGGGATTGCTATTCCTTGTTGAGATATGAGGTTCTTTGTACAAGACTTCAGCAACTACACTTTTGAGTTCATGTTTAATCTGAAGTTCATTTTTTCACCTCTTCCTATTTTACCATAGTAAGCTTAGGTACCCCCTTTGGAGGAATCACAGGATAGAAAACTCTTTTCTTGATGTTCTTCAGAGATATACGCCGATTGGGTAGATCAACAACAGCTCTTACTGTTGCAAGAAAAGGTCTCCCTAGAACCAAAGGTTCATCTTGGTACCCATTCATCTCCAAGATGTGGAAATCAAGAGGAACAAGAAAATTTCCAACTCGTACTAATAGATCAGCGATAAACCCACTGGAAGATACAGTAGAGTCATTAGCAAGCTCAAAAGTCATTCTACAAGGTGTGATACCTGATATCCCCAATCTTCCAGCAACAGTCACTGACATAACGCTCACATTAGCTCCCGTATCACAAAGAGAGTTGGTGAAATCTACTCCATTAATTGAAAAAGGAACTAAGAATTCCCTGGGGTATTGTAGCTTATGAAGCTTCCTAAGTGGATTTGGTTGTTTCCCAATTATCTCTCCATCCTCAAACTATGATATGGGCTTCGTAAATGGTATTGGGTATGAAATTCTGGGTTTATAAGCATTTAGAGGAATTTCAGAAATCTGGGAGGAGGGATCGATCGATCTCTTTATTTTTATAATCCAGGTGTGTCTGCTCGATCGGGAAAGTAGTGCCCGATCAGGCATTCTTTTCAAAAATCTTACTGATTAAAGGGATCAATCAGGCGTCTGAAGTGCCCGATCGATCACTTCTCCCTGGAATTATTTCACTTGTTTGTTCGATCGGGAAAAGAGTGCCTGATCGATCTCTTCCCATGAAATTCCTTTGCTCGATCGTGCAAAGGGTGCTCGATCGGGCAGTTTCCTCTGAATCTTTTTCCAACTTCTCAAAATCTGCATCTTGTTCCAAATCACACGTTTCTTCTTACTTACAATAATTTTTTTGTATTATCCTCAACTTTTCCATGAAAGACACCAACTTGTCTCTTCACAACTTCAGAATTTTGAGCAACTTGTATATCCAAATGCTTCACATTTGTAGAGAGTGCTTCGAATTTTTGATTCAGCTCTTTCACTTCTCTTTGAGATTGTTGTTGGCCTTCTAAAAGTTGCCTGAACATCATCTCTATTGTGTTACTTTATTGAGGTTGAGTTGGTAGTGCTTGTTGGAATACATGCTAAGAGGTTTGCTGAAAACCGCCTGAATTAGAGTTCTGCACAAAAGTCTTTTGTTGCTGAGGATAGTGTTGATCTTGAAGGTTTTCAACATTAGTGCTTCTCCAAGATATATTGGGATGATTCATGTTAAATCCTTTATTGTACCCTTGATTGTGCACCCTTTGACCTTGACTATTGATGTAACTTACTTCCTTCTCAACTCCTTCAGAATTCTGCTCTTGGATAGCAAAACAATCAACTTCTACATCTTCAGCAAAACTGACATGTTTTGGGTATTGATTCTTGAGAAGTTGAGCGATTAGTCATTTAATCTCTGAGAATTCACTTTTCATTTTTGAAAGTTCAGAGTTTGAAGAAGGTGTAGGTGCTTTGGTTCGACGATCAAACTCTGGGCAGTGATTGCTATTGCTAGCCGCGAGGTTCTCTATCAGGCGATAGGCATCTGGAACAGGTTTCTGCATAAAGTCTCTATCGCTTGCTGTATCTAAGGACAACTGGTACTTCTGATCAATTCCTCAATAGAAGGTGTTGAGGAGACTTACATCTGAGAAACCGTGGTGTGGAAAATCACGAAGAAGTTCTTTATCGCTCCCAAGATTCAAAGAATGACTCCACAAGACTTTGTGCAAAACTATTAATCTTGTTCCGTAAAGTGTTGGTCTTAGTGGTAGTGAAGAACTGTTTGAGAAACTTGGCCTTGCAATCTTCCCAAGTTACAATAGATCTAGCAGGTAGAGATTTCAGCCAGCGAAGCGCTCTCTCAGCTAGTGAATGACGAAACAAGCTGCAATGCATGAAATCACGAGATACTCCATTAAGTTTGGTAGTACTGCAGATGTCCTCAAAAGTGTCAATATGATCCATCGAATGCTCTGTTGCTAAACCACTTAATTTGGTTGTTACGGATCATCTGAACGAGTTGGATAAGGAATTGATATTCCCTTCGCTGAGGTTGTGGAGGTTGAATGTGGTTCCTGTTCGCATAGAATTCTTGAGGATTGTTGAACGAACAAACTAGAGGATGGTTATGAGAATTGCGTTGATTAACTCTCTCCGGATCTCTGTACATGACAGTTTTTTGCATCAATGTTCTGAGGATTGGGATTTATCGGTGGAGCTTGGTTGTTATCAGCTCTTTGTTGGCCTTGTGGCACTTGATTTTCGTTAGGTCCTCCTCTTTCTTGATGGATAATCAATTGATTGAGTCCAAGAAGAGGTGGATCGATTTGACCTTCGGGTGCGACCGGATTGATGGGATCAACGTTTTCAGCCATTGAATTGGATGAGATTGCGTCTTTCTTTGATTTTTGGTTTGAGCGTTCTAACTTTGCAAGTTCTGAGTTACTAAGGTTGAGCAATTCCTTGGATTTGTCAAATCGTCTAGTCATGTACATGTAAAACAAAACAAGAAGAAATAACGAGATGAGTATTGTAGAAAGAAAAACCTTAGACTAAACTCTTGAATAAACTAAAGAGGCACTGTATTGGTCCCCGAAAACGGCGCCAAAATTATGATAGGTTAGAATTTAAATCCTAACACTAATACTGCAGAGAATAGATCAATGTAGTAAAGTATAGGGTCAAATCCCACAGAGATAAAAAGTACACGATTTAATCAAATCTCGAATCAAGCTAAGATGGAATAAAAAATATTGGTTGAGATCGAATCAAAACAGTACATAAAAAAGATCGATCGATCCAACGCTCCTGGAAACATACGTAAAAAGAGATCGATTGATCCATGTGGCCGAGAATCACTAAAAATCTTCCAAAATTACAATTATGACCTCAAGACTTATCAAGATTTTTCCTTATTAGTTTTAGTTTATTTTCCTTATTTTAGAACTATATAAGCCCTAGGCTTGGTGTTATTTTTATCATCGCTTATTTTATTTCTCAAAACTTTTACAGAGAGACGAGATCTGAACCTTTGTATTAGGAGAAGCTTTCTAAACTCTGTCTATTATTTTATTGATTTGGTTTTTGAATATGTGTTCTTCTTTGATTATGCTTTTTGTTAACTTAGCTATGTATGAGTAGTTCGCTTGTTAGGTTTTACGAATTCTCAGGAAAACCAGGTTTGATAGTTAGGGTTTAACATAATGGATTGAGTTTGTTAGGTTCTTAGTCTAGATTTCTTCTTAGTGCTTGAATAGATTGATCACCTATTTCATTGATATTAGATTGTAAATGCAAAGATATTTGGTTTAGAGATCTGATATAGTCTAGATGAGTAGATGTTCTTGCTTAGCGAGAGTGTTGTCTTGAATATCTATGAACAATTGAAATCTGAACTTAATACTTGATTGAATTATTGGACATGCGAGAGTTTATATATGATAATTCAAACATACTTAATACTCTGAGAGGAGATTAATCTAGTTATGCCTTTCATGTTGAGAACTATTTTCATAATTAAATCATGTATGTTAACATGAGCTTCAAACCTTAATAACTGTGAAATTCCCTAACGCCTGACACTTTTATTTAATTGGTTTCCAATCATTTTTTATTTTTTTCCTCAGCTTACAATTGTTATAAAACAATCATCTTTTTATTACAACATATTAGTTAGCACTTTGTATCTTCCATATAAGAGGCGAGTAGCCAAACTTGAAGGATTATAAAGGATTCGATCAGCCTGTTTAGCAAGCATAGCTAAATTGAATCTCTCGATATCTTTGAATCATATTCCCCCTTCTCTTTTCATGATACTAAGAAGATTCCATGAAAACTACTGCATACCTTGATTTCCATAAGCTTTAGACCACAAAAATTGTGCAAATATGCAATTTATGTCCTGACAGATACCACAAGGCAACTGAAGAATGTTCATCGTATAGACTGGAAAAGAGACTGCAACCGTTTTAAAAGGATCTCTTTCCCTGCATCATAAAGATAACGTGAAAACCATCCTTGAGTTCGATGGGAAACTCTTTCAACAATGTGAGTGAAAAGTTGTGATTTATTTCTGATATTTGAATCTGGAAAACCCAAATACTTATCCCCTCCACCCTCGTTATGAATATTAAGGAGATTTCGAATTCTACTCTTGGCTGCTGAATTTACTCTTGAACCAAAGGTTATGCTTGATTTATTGTAATTCACAGCTTGTCCATAATCTAATTCACAAGTTGTAAGAATATGTTGTAGAGTTCTGCAATATCGAGGATGTGCATGATAAAAGAATAAAGTGTCATATGCAAACATTAAGTGATTAATGGAAGGAGTAGATGAGCCAATTTTGATGCCTTTGAAAGAACCAGACGATGTTGCTTGATTGAATGAGTGACTTAGTAACTCTGAACATAGTATAAATAAAAATGAGGATAGAGGATCTCTTTGTTGAATGTCGAGTGATGGAGTAATTAGTCCAAAAGGTTGACCATTTATCTATACTGAGAAGGTGACTGAGCGAACACATTGCATAACCCATGAAATCCATATAGAATTTAATCCCAAATGAAGCATTGAATCCTTAATAAATTGCCATTTTAGACGGTTATATGCTTTGAAGATATTTGTCTTTGACAGCCATGTACGACTTTGACCAGCGTTTCCTTGACTTAAGAGTATAAAAAAATCATGTGCAATGATTACATTATTAATACTTTTTCGACCTGGTACAAAACCGGCTTGACTTTCCAGAACAATGTCCGACATCAATTGTTCAAATCTATTAACAATAATCTTTGAGAAGATTTTGTAACTGACGTTACATAAGGAAATTGTCTGAAAGTCTCCCATTGATTTTCGGTTTTGAACCTTCGGTATTAAGTAGATGTTTGTGTGATTGATACCAGATGGTAATATCGAAGTGGAGAAGAAGCCCTGAACTGATGATGTTACCACAGCTTTGATTTGTGGCCATAACTGATGATAAAAAGCGCATGAGGAACCATCTGGAGCGGGTGTTCTATCAACACCAATTTGAAAAACTGCAGATTGTATTTCCGCTTCATAAACTTCACAAATTAATTTGAAATTCATATCTGTAGTAATACGAAGCCGGAGACCTTGAATTATGGCTCTGTAATCATGTCTCAGTTGGCGCAACGATGAAAATAAGTTGTTAAAATAAGCAGCTACTGCAATGGTTATACCCCTATTGCCTCGATGTATCGTACCAGAAGATTATGTAAACGATAATATACGATTACGAGCCTGGAGAGATTTAGTTGCACCATGAAAATAACATGTATTTCGATCGCCTAGATACATCCAGGAAACATGACTACGCTGTTTTCAATATTTGTTCCCTCGCAATAAGCTTTTTGTAATTGGACTCTTGTGTCCCTAATATCCTGAGTAGAAGCAGATCAGTTTGTGATGCTATAATCTAATTTCTTTTTGGAGGATGCAATATGTTTTGCTGCATGATGCTGATTATTTCGTTTCCATCTTGATATCGAATTTCGACTGGACACCAACCTATCGGCCAATGATTGATTATTGAAGTCTGAAACCTTCTAATGACAGACTTAAAGTTATCATGTATGAAAAATCTACTATCATATATGAAATTCTTCCTGGTGTTTGGTATATAATTATATAGATAAGTTATCAGTGGGTGATGACCGGAACCTTCAAATGCAAAGAATCCAGCTTGAGCATCAGGAAAATTTGTTAACCATTGATGATTAATCATGACACAATCTAAGAAACACAATATATCATGCGAATATCTTTTCTTGTACCAGGAAAATCTATTACCGATTGCCTTTAAATATGTCAAATTACATACATATATCATTATGCAAAAGTTAGTAAAAGTGTGTTATGCACGAAGTGGACCACCTAATTTCTCATGATTCCAGTTATTTCATTAAAGCACCCATCAAAATCCAAGCATAATGTCGAGTTAAAGACAGACGTTGTAATCTTTCCCATACCAAATGTTTATAAGCTGGATTTCGATAAACATACACAAAGGAACAATGGAAAGAAGTTTCATTAATAGTGACATAAATGTCGATCATATTTGCAGAATGAGAGATTACATCTAACGAAACAAATAATTTCCGGTAGAGAGCTACACCACCACTTAAACCTACTGGTGAAACAAACAAACTATTGACATAACCTAATAAGCAGCCTAAGTCGCGCATAAAGTTATCATCTTGTTTTGTCTTGAACAAGCACACAATGTCCGGGAGATTAATCCTGTTTATCTCCTTTAGGCGTCGAACTGTCAAGTTTGTGCCTAAACCTTGTCAGTTTCAAAAGGTTGTACTCATTGTGGTTGTGGTGATTTCGGGTCCACCACGCCTCTAGCATCAAAAGGTGTGGAATCAGTATCAAGAGCATCTCGAATTGGTCTGCCGCTTAAAAATAAGGTGATTCCTTGCGCTTCATATTCCTCTAGATTTTTTCTGCTCATCCACAAAGGTAGATGGATCATTAAGCATGTTATTAAAGATGCGCATACGAGCCTCACTTAGATGACCCACTGATGTTTCCATGTTCGTTTGAAACCGTGGGATAGGATCATGAACCATTGGGACATTTGTTGGAATATATGGGGTGGGGGTGGGGGGTTGTTGAATGGTTCCACCACTTGAATCTCACGAGGAGAACCCATCCTAGGGACATCAACATTTTCCAAAATCAGATCATCATCTTCGTGAGAGAACCCATCCTAGGGACATCAACATTTTCCAAAATCAGATCATCATCTTCATCCAGTTCGCGAATAATTACTTCAGTATTGATTCGCTGCGGAGGACTATATGAATGGTCGGGTCCATCATCTCCATCATAATCAGCATCCCCATCGTTTTGGATCAAACAGTTGCACATGTCATGTGTCAAGAAGCCGCATACAGAACAAAAGAACAAAAGTCACAAAGCCTTTCATAATGAAAGCAAAGTAGAGTGATAACGTCCGACGTGAACTGGAACAAGCACTGGAACCGCAGTGGTTGGGTGACTGCCCAATTGATACGAATACGTACATATTCCACAAGAATTGTATTGTCTGCTTTGAAGTCAACTTCCATTAACATGCCAAGAGCCCGCCTACATGACCAATCACTTCATGGGTCAGAAATTGATGAGGGATTCCCTTTATTTGGATCCAAAAATGAATGAAATTGAGTAGATAAAGATTTAAGTCTGGAGTCCAGCGAGTTATAGCCACCATTTTGTCACCAAAGGACCAAGGGCCATGATTCAAAACATAATTTAGTAATTGCTCATATTGAAAAATGAATTGAAACCTCCCTCCATCAATAATTCGACCATGAACAAAACCAGTAAGCCCCAAACTACGAGGAAGAGTTGCAATGAGTGAACGGAGGTTTTGTCTTCGTGGGATTAAAGGCCGACCAATGAGGATGAAACGATTTTTCGTTTGTAGCCCTTTGTAGAACCGTAGTAGGTACTAGGAGAGCAATGAGATCATCAATGATTCCGAGATCAAGGTCTTATAGAGTTCGTCGAATATGATCCACCATTGTAAAGGAAAGAGTTGGCAAGTTTTGAATATCAAGAAGCTTAAAATATTTAGGCAAATGTAATTTCCACTTTCTTTATAGATAAGGGAAAAAGAGCCATCACACAACACACGATAGTGAAGAGTGGGAATAACTGTCAGGTAGTGGAAGAATAAACGGAGGAACCACCCACGACTGACAAAAAAACATCAACGGGAACATAATCGAAGAGGAGTAACAGTTGAGAAAACCGTAAAAGTAGCCAACAAAGAATAAGAAACACAATCGCTTTCATTTTTCTTTTCCCAACATTTTTCATTTATTTTGACAGATAATTATATGTTTTAGTGCATTTTTTTTTGGTCGGGAAAAGGGGAAATACCCCTTTTTAAGGGGAAATACCCCCTTTTAAATTATTAATAAATGAAAAAAATGAATCATATACAAGACCAACATGGGAAAACTCGACCAGATATGTCTTCTGAAAAAAATAGAAGACAAAGAGTCTGGAACAAACTCCAAGTTATGAAAACCTAAAGGAAAAACAAAAGCCAAATTCGCTAATCCATCTACTGCCTGATTAGCTTCCCTAAAAATACGATGAATCTTGACGCTCCAGTCTCTAGTCAAAAAGCCGTGGCACAAACGTGCCAGGAAAGACAAAGAATGTGAATTACCAACCTCCTTAGTGAGAATCTCCACCACAACCTCTGAATCTACTTCAGAAATTATCTTTCGATAACCTTTACCCCATGCTAGCCACAACCCATAGTACACTCCCCACAATTCAACTAATGGTGCTGAACATCTCCCAATATTCACTAAATCCACCAAGCCAACTCCCAGCATTATCTCTGATAAGTCCACCCGCTGAAGCACTGTGCAAGTGGCCTCTTGATGCTCCATCAGAATTAACAGTGACCCAATCCCCCTTCGGTTTATTCCACCCAACTAAAATTTGTGTCTTATCCTGTCTACCCCTCGGTGTGGCCACCACTTGACCCGCCTTAGACATCTTTGTAGTTAGGTCCTTAATAAACTTGACTCTATCTCGACATGTACCTGTTTTCCAAAAAACATACCCGCATCTCCACTTCCAACCCCACCATACTCCAATAGCACACATAGTAGCCCAGTTTTTCCACCTTCCAAATTTGAGTAAAGCCATTCTAACAGGGTCTGGTTAAAAAATAATACATGATCCCGTGGTGAGACTAGTCTTCGCCAAATCTCACTCATTGATAGGAAATCTCGTAATACATGTAAACAAGATTCTATCTCGCTCTTACAAAGTAAACATATTGAGTTCTCTGCCATCTTTCTTCTTGCTCTTTCTTCATTAGTAAGAATCACTTGATTCACAACCAGCCAAAGAAAAACTCTTGCCCGTTCATGTACCTTGGTTTTCCATATTCTTGTATAGATTCTGTCCATTTGGGCCATCGGTTGCACCATATTAGATAGTAACATATAGGTCGAACAAACCAAGAGATTCCCATTTGGTGTAGCCGACCATGACAAAGTGTCTTCAGCATTATTAAAGTCATCCAAAACAACAACATTTAAGTGTAACATAACCTCAGACGGTAACAAACTCTGGAAGAAATGTCTGCTCCATCCAAATGACCTGTCCCAAACATCACGTAAAGACCATTTTTGTATAGATCTCGGTAAACTGGTTATACCTAGATCATGAAGTTGTACAGGTAATAGCCACTGATCCGACCAGAACTGTATGCGCTTACCATTACCGGGAATCCAGGTAATGCCTTTCTCAACCACCAAATGAAAGCCATTTACCATACTTCAACACACTGCCGATGAACCATATACTTTTTTCTTACCTGCATTTCAGAGATAGTACAAGTTTTATACTTACTATTCAGTACCCTAGCCCACAAACCAGGTGATTCATTCAGAAAGCGCCAGGTGAGTTTCGCCACTAAGGCTAATTTTGTCTCTCTAGTTTTTCGGAGACCTAACCCACCGTCCACTTTTGGACAACATACTCTATCCCACGAGCCAACCACTTTCCAGTTCGTTTGATAAAAAATGGGTTGATATCCATCTGGCTCCGGAGCTTTATAGCCCCCCATATTTTTCAACGTACACTCTACATCTTCCGTCGTGAAATCCTGATCTAAATCCAATAATTCTCGATGATTCAAGATATCAAAATCAGCTCGCATAAGTCCCCTAGGATTCGGCGATACATCTGTAAGGGAATAAAGACTTTTGTAATAATCCAAAATCAACTTTTCTAAAGCCACAATTTCTGAAATCCAAAGTCCTTCATCATTCCTTAACATATCTACATAATTCCTTCGTCTTCAGAGTACTGTAGAAGTGTGAAAGTATTTGGTATTACGATCTCCCATCGTTAACCATTTCTCTCGGGATTTTTGATACCACAATAATTCTCTTGCTCAAACAGTTCATCCATCTCCTTAACTATTCGAGCTTCATCATCCAACAAGTCCGTAGTACAATTCACTTTGATTCTAGCTTCTGTGGATTTTAGATGTGCCAACAAGGAATCTTTCTTTCTCTATACATGACCAAAAACACGCCAATTCCAGACTTTCAATATCTATGTTAGCGAGGTCAAAGCTAATCTCGTATCTCTGTCCGATTCTCATGAAGAAGTAAGCATCTCTTTGAAGCCTTCATGCTTCATCCACATTGCCTCAAAAAAAAAAAGGTGTTCGTCTTGGGTCTGATTTTCTCTTTGTATTCAATCTAATCAAAATGGGAGCATGGTCAGAGGATAGAAATAGTAGATGCATGACCGATGCTTCCGGCCAAAGTAATCTAGCTCTTGGGCAACATAAGCATCTATCAAGGCATTTCTCTATATAAGTATTAACAGTACGCCCTCTCCGCCATGTAAATTTCCCTCCTGTGAATCCCATGTCAATCAGAGATAGGCTATGTATCCATCTGTTGAATTCTGTAGAGTCCAATGTAAGACATCCACTACCTCCAGATCTCTCATTAACACTGACAATCGTGTTAAAATCTCCTCCAATAAAAAAGGTCTCATAAATACTAGCCAACAATGATCCCAATTCCTTCCATAGATTGCTTTTACGGATCACTGAAGGAACTGCATAAACTATCACCAAATGGAGTACCTCGGAATCTCGTACACTTCAAGCGTGTATATACTGATTCGAAGTATTTACCACTTCTACTATGCCAACTCTAGTTCTCCACAACAGCCAAAGTCCTCCACTTTGGCCCATCGCATCAACCCCCATAGAGTTCTCAAACCCCAGCTGTCGACAAATACGTTCTTCTCTAGAACCCCCTGCGTGTGTTTCCACAACTCCCAACACATTCACTTCATTTTTCTTCAATAAGTAACATATAGATCTACGAAAATTAGGTTTATTCCCCCCTGGCAATTCCATAAGATGTAGTTTAACATTAAAACGATCAAGAAAGATTGAACCATCGGGGACACTTGTTAGGCCTGCATGGAAAAGTTCCCCTTCCCACTACCCACACCCGGGTCTTGCAAGCCACCATCTGGGACAACTGTTTCCATTATCGTCACCTCCGATCTGTTGCTTACTTTAGATAACGATATTCGAGTCTCTACCTTCTCAACTAAACCATTTTTACTAGATTCCACAAGTGACTCGTTTCTCATGAGTAACCCGTTGTCTTTGCCTTAACTGGTTCACTTCTTCTTCAACTTGGTTAGTACCAAAGATTAAACCTCTAGCAGGCCTACTCTATTTTTTGAATTTCTGTTTAGGACGCGAGATAACACCATCCTTACCCCCCTCAAACACCATCCCTTCATTGCCTTTCATTCTCTGTTTGTCTTGCTGTTTTGGTAAATTTACATTAGTATGTGCTTTACCCGAAACACCTTTTTTCACCATGCTATTGTTCAGCTCAATATTCTCTTTGTTCCCTTCTCTCTCCATAGTCTCAACATTCTCAGGTTGTGTCACTACATCTTCATGTAATCTCCCAAATACATTAGAAACCAGAACTAAGTCTTTCTGTTTCTCCCCATCCTTCGATCCACGTCTCAATACTCCACCTAAGGGTTCCTTCTCCAATCTTCTGGCTGTTTTGTTACCAGACAAAAACCGTCATTAACATCCAGTACTTTATTAGTCTCAGGACTCGTTTGAGCCGGGTTACTTGCCTTCTCTACCATCTGATGCAAGTTACACCGGGACGAGTTGTGTTCAAAGTAACCACAAATAGGACATATTGGGTTCAGACCTTCATATGAGACAAAATATCTTGCACCATTAACAATAACAGATACTTTTAAAGGCTTCTTCAGATTGACCTAAATACAAATTCTAGCAAATCTTCCTCTTGTAAGGTTTAATGTAGTTGGGTCTACTATGATCGGATCACCCAGGCTTTTCGCAATGCCGTTGAGAATATCAACATGATATAAGTTAACCAGAAGATCTGCAATCTTTACCCAGACAGGTGTTGTGACAATATTATCAAAAGATGGATTGAAATCGGTTTTCTAGATCTGAATTAACAGATGACAACCAAATTCCTTCTACGGGTCCCAGTAATTGCTGATAGATAAGATTTGTGATGATTTTATTTATTTATTTATTTTTAAAAAGTTTTATGAAAAAATCGGCCAAAATACGAAAGGTCACTGAGCCTTTTAGCCCATACAACTTGTTATAAAGGGTTTAATCTAGATTCTTGTCGAACCCATTACATGCAAATAAAAATCCCAAATATTGAAGCCCATTCCAGCTTTAATTGATAATTCAAACCGTTCAGGAGTTAATGAAGAGTTTCTCGACTCTTATGGAAGATTGATGACGCTTGAGTTGAACCTTTTACACAGTGAATGAGAAAGATGAAGCGATAGTCTAGACGAACCTTGTTTTGGAGAGTGGCGATTGTGCAGATCCTACATGTATGCGGCATAATGCCCCTTTAAGTAGCTAGTCTCCTTGATTTTACAATCATTTAATCTTATCTTGCATGNATTTAATCAGTTGCATCATCAAGCTAGCTTCAGAGGGGTTCCGGTCACGGTAAGATGTGATTCTATTTTTAAATAAGTAATTTCCTATGTATCATGTTGTTCCTTTCTACCCATATTTCTTCGTCTTTGATGATTTCATGTTTGGTTCCAGTTTACTGAACTATCTAATCTTCAGAGCANATGTTGTTCCTTTCTACCAAAATTTCTTTGTCTTTGATGATTTCATGTTTGGTTCCAATTTGCTGAACTATCTAATCTTCAGAGCAATAGATGTCTTTATATCTTCTGTTCAATACGTAGTAAACCGTTGATTTCTAGATTTTGGTCGTAGATCCTACATGTATGCGGCATAATGCCCCTTTAAGTAGCTAGTCTCCTTGATTTTACAATCATTTAATCTTATCTTGCATGCAGATGATTTAATCAGTTGCATCATCAAGCTAGCTTCAGAGGGGTTCCGGACACGGTAAGATGTGATTCTATTTTTAAAGAAGTAATTTACTATGTATCATGTTGTTCCTTTCTACCAAGATTTCTTTGTCTTTGATGATTTCATGTTTGGTTCCAGTTTACTGAACTATCTAATCTTCAGAGCAATAGATGGCTTTAAATCTTCTGTTGAATACGTAGTAAACCGTTGATTTCTAGATTTTGGTTGTAGATTCTACATGTATGCGGCATAATGCCCCTTTAAGTAGCTAGTCTCCTTGATTTTACAATCATTTAATCTTATCTTGCATGTAGATGATTTAATCAGTTGCATCATCAAGCTAGCTTCAGAGGGGTTCCGGACACGGTAAGATGTGATTCTATTTTTAAAGAAGTAATTTACTATGTATCATGTTGTTCCTTTCTACCAAAATTTCTTTGTCTTTGATGATTTCATGTTTGATTCTAGTTTACTGAACTATCTAATCTTCAGAGGAATAGATGGCTTTAAATCTTCTGTTGAATACGTTGTTAACCGTTGATTTCTAGATTTTGGTCGTAGATCCTACATGTATGCGGCATAATGACCT
>OVBE01004713.1:1463-23281 GCA_900406425.1 Iberis pinnata | reverse complement strand
TATATATATATATATATATATATATATATTCTAAATAATATTAATACAAAATTTTTCTTAATGATTTAAATATCAACGTAATCAAGTCAAATAAGCAACCTAAACGACACGTGTCGTAAAAAATATTTTCATTAAACTCCTAACGGTAATTGCAGGTCTAAAAATCAATGTCATCACGTCACGTAAGCAAACCGGACGCATCGTCAGCACGACCATTGGCAAACCGAATGGCTGACTCATAATAATGAGATTTCATTAAACCCATATTAATCCGTTTAAGTTTGAAACTCGCTCTGATTGCGACACATAAGCTAACTCACTTTCGATTTTATATATAAGATTGTTATTTCATCTACATTTAACAATACAAAAAAAAATGTCGAGCTTAAAATATATTTGAGTTTCACACTTCATATGAAAAAAGGCTTGGGCTTTATATGAACCCTGAGGCCCCTTCAGTTACCAATAATCTCCACAAGAACAAGACCCATCCCTGAAAAAATGAAACCTCTTTGCATCTCTACAGATAATATCTCGCTTTATAACTCTTGATACGATCTTGATCCAACTGTGACAATCAACACAAACTCTAAGGTTCTTTAAAATCCTTATACTTCCACCAACATTTCTCCAAACTGCAAAAGCTATGGCCAGTTTTTCACTATGTTGATGCAACGATCTCTCCTTCTCAGTCTCCTCCATGTCTTGAAACACACAGCTTTTGTCCTCTACATATCCCAAATATTTAGCTTTCTTAATCAGCTCTCCAAGAGTTTCAAGAATCTGCTCTGAGTTTGGATGCCTAGACAAGTCTCCAGCCATGAATGTATATGTTTCTCTATCGACTTCTACCCAACTCATTGCTGGATTCTTCTTTAGCTTCATATCCTTCATCTCACTCTTCATCTTAATCACTCTGTTCCATTTCCCTGTGGATGCGTATAGATTTGAAATCAAAATCAGAGTTCCTTCATCTCCAGGTGCAATCTCAAGGATCTTATTCTTTATTCTCTCTGCTGTTTCTACTTTTCTATGTATCTTACAGGCACTAAGTAGCGTCCTCCACAGAACCAAATCAGGGTTTATCACCTCAGTTATCAGCATTTCTGCCTCTTCTAATCTCCCAGCTCTTCCAAGCATATCTACCATACAAGCGTAATGATCATTCGTTAACGTGATCTTATCCTTTCTAAAGGACTCAAAGAACTTGCAACCTTCCTCAACTAATCCAGAGTTGTTACAGGCTAATAGTACACTCAAGACTGTTACATCGTTAGGTTTCAGTCCAAGATTTATCATTTTTTCAAACAACTTAAGCGCATCGTTTCCGAATCCACTCTGTCCATAACTATACATCATTGTGTTCAAAGCTATAACATCAACTTCATTCAAGGTATCAAAAACGGACCTAGCCATGTCTGAGAATCCACATTTCCCATACAGATCAATGAGCCCTGATCCCGCATACTTATCTCTATCTAAACCATATTTAGTCATAATTCCATGAATCTGTACACCTGCTTGAAACATTGCAAGATTCGAACACCCTCTGAGAGCACTTGACAATGTAAACGAGTTTGGCTTGATTGAATCACGCATCATATTTCTAAATTCAGTCAAGGCCATTTCTTCTCTACCGTTTTGGACAAGCCCGGATATAAGAGATGTCCAAGTCACCTGATTTGGGTACTCAATAAATTTGAAAACCCGTAAGGAATCTTCTCCTAAACCACACCTTAAATACATTGTAAGAAGAGAAGTTTGTGAAGCTATAGCAGAACCAAAACCAGACTTGATCATAAGTCCATGAATAACTTTGCCATTGCCTATATCCTTCAAGTTTCCGCAAGATATCAATACACTAGCGTAAGTAAACTCATTAGGTTGAACTTCCTCCAAAAACATACTTTCAAATACCTTCACAGCTTCCGTATCCTCACCCTTCTGTGAGTGACCAACGATCAGAGCTGTGATCAAAACTACGTCTTTCTCCTCTACACGGTCCAATACTAACTTCGCCTCCCTCGTTTTGCCAAACTTTACATACATATCTACGAGGGCGCTTCCAACAAAGACGTTTGAGACTTCCAAACCCAGAATCACGGAAAGTCCGTGGCTTCTCTGGGATTCCTTTTCAAGACCTAAATCTGAGAAAGCCTTGAAAACACTCGACAATGTATACTCGTCTGGCAAAACATTATTCATGATCATCAATCTGTACATCTCAACAGCTTCCTTGCTTCTTCTGTGTCTAATGTAATAAGAAATTAGAGAGTTCCATGTCACAATATGTCTCTCACGCATTCCATCGAACAGTTGGCGTGCGTAACCTATATCGCCGCACTTTAAACTCGCATCGACGAGTTTGCTTCCGGAAAGATGGACTGGAAAACCGAATTTGAGCATCTGAGCTTGGGTGTTCTTGATCCCAAATATTGATCTTTCGTCTATGCATTGTCTGAGAAGCGAAGAGAAAGTGTGCGTCGTTGTTGTGGACTGACATGTGATGCAGAGAAGCCTAAACTGGCTATTGATAGAGGATTCAGGCAAACAGATTCTGGTAGCAAAGACGCTGAAAATTCTAGAAAAGGCGATCAATCCGCCGTTATAGTCTCTTTTCATCGCCGGCGCATTTTTGCTCCGATCATCGCCTCAGGTAATCAAATTCGCGCCAATTGTTTTTATATTTAATTGAATTTCAATTTATACATCACTGAAACAGATTAGTAAGAACAATAATGGGCTCAAAAAGGCCCACTAAGGGTAGCGAGGCTCTGTATTATTGATGCGACACGGCCTTTAATGGCTTTGTCTCCGCCGTCGAAATTAACGATGGTGAAATTCTCGACCGATGTCGGGGTCCGCCTCCTTAATCGCCGGTCATTCTGCTCCGTTTCTTCCCTTATTCGCACTGTTCCGGCGGAGGAATCTGACTCATCGAGTATTCCACATCGTCTGCTCTCGATTCTCTCCAAACCGGATTGGCAGAAATCTCCGTCACTAAAATCATTGGCTCCGGCAATAAGCCCTTCCCATGTATCGTCTTTGTTCTCACTCGGTTTAGATCCGAAAACAGCTCTTGATTTTAATTATTGGATCTCACAGAATCCGAGGTTCAAGCACAGTGTCTACTCTTTTGCATCCCTTGTTACTCTTCTCACCAACAACGGATTTTTAGGTGTTGTGTTTAAGATGAGGTTATGGATGATAAAGAGCTGTGAATCAGTGGGAGACGCTTTGTTTGTTTTGGATTTCTGTAGGAAGATGAATAAAGACGAAAGCTCTGATCGTAAGTATAAGCTTACGATTGGGTGTTACAACACGTTGTTGAATTCGTTGGCCAGGTTTAATTTGATCGATGAAATGAAGCAACTGTACATGGAAATGTTGGAAGATAAAGTTTGTCCTAACATTATCACATATAATAAAATGGTTAATGGGTATTGTAAGGTAGGGAATGTGGTAGAGGCTAAGCAGTATGTGAATAAGATAGTTGAGGCTGGATTGGATCCTGATTTTTTCACGTATACTTCTTTGATTTTGGGTTATTGTCAAAGGAAGGATTTGGATTCCGCTTTTAAGGTTTTTAAGGAGATGCCTTTGAAAGGATTCCCTAGAAATGAGGTTGCTTACAATTACCTTATACATGGTCTTTGTGTTACAAAGAGGATCGATGAAGCTATGGACTTGTTCATGGAAATGAAGGACGACAACTGTGATCCAACAATTCGTACTTACACAGTGCTTATAAATGCTTTATTAGGATCACAACGGAAGTCCGAAGCTGTTAACTTGCTTAAAGAGATGACGGAGAAAGGCATCAAGCTGAATGTGCACACTTATACTGTGCTTATTAATAGTTATTGCAGTGAATGTAAACTTGGTGAAGCAAGAGGGTTGCTCGATCATATGTTGGAGAAAGGGTTGATTCCAAATATAATCACTTACAATGCATTAATTGATGGGTATTGTAAGCAGGGGATGGTTGAAGATGCGCTAGAGGTTGTGCAATTGATGGAATCACGTAACCTTTGTCCTAATACACGCACATACAATGAATTGATAAATGGTTTTTGTAAGAAGAATGTTCACAAAGCAATGACAATACTTAGTAAGATGCAGGAGCGGAAAGTGGTTCCAAATGTCATCACTTACAACTCATTGGTCGATGGGCAGTGTAGATCTGGTAATTTTGATACTGCATATAGATTACTTAGTTTAATGAGTGAGAGAGGATTAGTTCCAGACCAGTGGACCTATAACAGTTTTATAGATTCTTTGTGCAAAAGAAAAAGAGTGGAAGAAGCTCGTAACCTATTTGATTCTCTTGAGCAGAGAGGTATAAGAGCAAATGTGGTGATGTACACTGCATTGATTGATGGGTACTGCAAGTCAGATAACCTAGACAAAGCTCATCTTATGCTTAAGTATATGTTGAGTAAGAATTGCTTGCCAAATACTTCGACTTTCAATGCTCTTATCCATGGGCTATGTGCCAATGGAAAATTGAAGGAAGCTATGTTGTTGGAGGAAAGAATGGTGAAGATGGGTCTACATCCCACAGTTAGTACGGATACTATATTGATTCATATACTTCTAAAGGAAGGGGATTTTGATCATGCTAATAGACGCTTTCAGAAACTGTTATCCTCTGGAACAAAGCCTGATGCACATACTTACACAACATTTATTGAAACCTATTGTAGAGTAGGGAGACTGCAAGATGCTGTGAACATGATGGCAAAAATGAAGGAAAATGGTGTTTCCCCAGATTCGATCACTTATTCCTCTCTGATTAGAGGTTATGGAGATCTAGGGCTGACAGATTCTGCGTTTGGTGTCCTCAAGCTTATGTTTGATGCTGGTTGTGAACCTTCTCAGCATACATTTTTGTCTCTGATCAAACATCTGCAAGATATGAAATATGGAAAAAAGGAAGGAGGTGCAACAGGACTCTGTCTGATGTCTAATAAGATAGAGTTTGATATTGTTGTTGAGCTTCTTGAAAAAATGGTAGAAAACGGTGTTATTCCTGACGCCAAGTCCTATGAAAAGCTGACATTAGCGATCTGCAGTATGGGGAATCTCAGAGTTGCGGAAAAGGTTTTCGATCACATGCAAGTAAACGAAGGAATATCTCCGAGTGAGTTGGTTTTCAATGCTCTTCTTACCTGTTCATGCAAGCTGGAAATGTTTAAGGAAGCAGCAAAGATTGTAGATGATATGATTTATGCTGGTCACTTACCGCATCTAGAGTCTTGCAAAATCTTGATATGCGGGCTGTACAAAACGGGAGAGAAAAAGAGAGGGACTTCAATTTTCCAGAAGTTGCTTCAATGTAGTTTTAATCAAGATGAATTAGCTTGGAAGATCATTGTTGATGGTGTCGGGAAGCAGGGACTAGTAGAGGCGTTTTATGAATTGTTTAGCGTAATGGAGAAAAGTGGCTGCAAATTTAGCTCTCACACTTATTCACTTCTTATTAAAGGACCTCCTGATAGCACATAAGAGGCTGTTGCCGGAGGATACTGCACATCTATGGACAGGGGCTCGTTTTTGTAGGATGCATAACTCGACCGGAACTAACAAAACCCATATGTATATTGCTGAAAATGGCATCGTTTTCCTGTGATAGTGTTACAGATTATACAATAAGGTAACACAGCAATACAAATATCTTTGGCTCACATGAGTGTCTTCAACTTAACCACTCTGTTCCATACTCAATTTCTCATTACTGAAATGTGATTGACTTGTTTTCAGGGACAACCATCATCCTGGTTCTATTTGACAAACATAAATAAAGGAAGGCTCGCTAGTAGATGTTAGCTTAAGAGATGGCAGAACACTGGAGGAAACCCTTCTTTAGCAACTGTTTTGAGATTTCTTCTAGCTTCTACTTTATAGGTATGTAACCCTCAAATACTAACATTGTTGACTTGTGTTGTGTAGTTGATCCATTGATTCTTATTTGTAGATTAGATCAAAGAGATAACAAAGACCAATGGGGCTTTGTTTTTTGAAGACGTCGGAAGGAATCTCCAAATTTAACAATATATTATGTTGTTATATATTATCTTTTTTTTATAAGTCAATCAATATAAAGATTCACATTTTTCAAGTACAACATACGCAAAAACTACAAGTACAGGTTTGATGTGTACAATTGATACCTATGGGATCGAAGGAAGTGACATTAACAGAAACTTGATGATTCCAAACGATGTCAACCTATACATATCTGGAGATGATTAAACGTAGATTATATGTCACATATTCAGAATACACTGACCCAAGGAGTTAATGTGTACACGTATAACACAAATACTATTTCCTACAAAAACGCTATTTCGTAGGTGGTGATCTCAGTTTATCGTCAGACTCATGTTTAAGTGAAGAATCCCCTCCCATTAGTTGCTCGAAACCTTCAACCTTAACGGGTTGAGCCCTAACCGTTCCTGTTGAACTGCAAATCAAAAGGGGAACAACCTTTAGGACCGGACCCATTGGGTAGGTATAGTATCATGTGAGTTTTGAGGCACTACTTACGTTGTCTGCATTTGCATTTGCATTTGCATTTGCCTGAAGTGGTTGTTATAACCTGGCTGTTGATGCAGATTCGACATTGCAGCAATCTGTTGCTGCCTGAATTGCTGGTGTCTTGGGTTCATTGGGTTGAAAGCATTTCCATCTACTCCCACTTCAGAAGGATTCTCAAGCTTTACCTGAACCAGCGGCCTATCCTTTTCCACATCCATGTTGGGTCGCGGTGATGTAACTTGACGCCTACGAATTCTCTCTAGCTGTTGCTGTTGCTGTTGTTGAAAGCTTTGAGAATTTACCATTTGCTGCATCTGTGGATGCATTTGCCTCTGTATCACAATAACACATCAGAAATCAACTATTCATTTAAATCGTGAGATGTAACTGTTGGCAATGATGTACATACTTGTTGCGGTAATCGTGGAGGAGCTTGTTGCTGTAGATGTAACTGTTGCTGAAGCACTTGTGGCTGTTTCTGGTTTGACGAAGGATGGTGCCTAGTACCATCCTTAACAAGCTCTGCTAAACTCCCAAGGTTACTGAGAAAAGGAATCAATTTTAATCATGTGAACAAAAAATACAAAACTGTAAGTTTTATTGGTAACAACTGTCTACGAGGACAAAACTATGAAAGAAACTCACCTATAGCCCACAGTATTAAGGAACATTTTAATCAACTGCATCGCTGAACATTCCTTTTTGTAACTGTCAGTAAGAAGCTTCAAAATGCGGCCTAGTTTACAGATATGTCGGCTAACTAACTGAGAGAAGACATCTATTGGAATCTCTGTTGCACCTTCAAATCCCATAGTCAGGAGCATACTGGCAATAACTTTCCGAGAAACCTGAACCGCTTGATCGTCACTAAAACCTAACTTGTCAGCTTTTTTACGGCGCAAACCTCCTCTGTCTTCTATCCTACGGTACTCGGGCATAGTTCCAAACCTCTCAACCATAAGATGATTCCTAGTAGTAACTTGTGGTAAAGTATCAAGTATTCCATAAAACTCTGTTTTCAAGTTGTCTTGTGTTCTGGTAGTCGTCGAAAGGGCAGTCTCAGGTACACAGTTCATTCTAAACATTGTCTCGGGGAGGAAAAGTATATCGTCTTCTGAAGTTGTTCCATCAAAACCAGAGCTTGGATGTGTATTAGATCTACTCATATGAGCAGAAGTACCAGGTGTTCGATCTTCTAAGAAGGGTGCACGCTTTCTCTTATGACTATCCACAACTCTAAGGTACATAGACATACCCTCAGGTGTGCGTTTGTCAGATTCTTGTCCTCCAACCGACATCCCATACTTAAAACCGTATCTTGATATAAACTGTGTGTACCAAGTGTCTGGTAACTCTTCAAACCTAGATCTTTGAGAGAGACTAGTGAAATCAGACTCGCTACCTCTTCCACCAGAGGTAAAACTTGGCTTGGATAGGCTCTGAAAAATCACCAGATTTATATTAACAGCTACACAGAAAGATAACTAAGACAGCCTCAAAATTAAAGCTTGTTTCTTCAGAAGTACTAGTGGTTGTGGGATTCAAAAGAAGAAAAAATGTTCAAAAATTCACTACGGTTTAACATGGAGAATGCTGAAGTGACCTAGTACAGTAGTTAACTACCACCTTGACATCTAGTGAATCAGATTTAATGTGCCGAGAATCTAGAGATTTTTAGAGGCAGTAATCAAAGGAGAGCCCTTTGACTAACCTTGGGTAAATTGGGATTGTGGCGAACCCCTCCGTCTCGCTGAAAACCAGCTTCGAGAGAAGCGTTCTCCAAAGTGTAGTACACATCATCTCCGTGAAGTTGTAAATCTGAAAGAGGAAAACAAAACCTACAATTTCAACATCCGAATTCGCCATTAACAGAACTCCAGAAGAAGAAAAAAACCCACTTACAGTTAGGATTAAGCTTCGACACCGAAACATCGGACGCAGAAGCAGAAGCAGAAGCAGAAGATGATGAAGCGGAGACAGAGTCGGATCGGAGGAAAAGGGAGACTGTGGCTTTGTCGAATAGGAGAGCGCGAACGCGGAGTTGAAGCTGAATCTGACCCTTAGACTTGGAATCGTCAACGCGCATAAAAGCTTCCCAGGAAGAAGGAGAGGAAAGGTAATGGAGGAATGAGGAATAAATAGAATCGCCAAGCCATGTCCGCCACACGCCGGAAACCTCCAGTCTCCTTGCCAGGTCGAATCCTCGACCGTCGTCGCCGAGAAGTGCCATCGTCGCTCTAACTTCTGTTTTGGTCGACAATAGCTTTGTTTTGTTTTAATGGTAATGGGCTTTAGCTTCTTGGGCCAATTAGATTGCTCTCTTCAAATAAAACTAAGTTACAGATAAGCCTCTTTTAAAAGTTTTGATGAACAAAATTAACGATAAAATTACAAAATTAACGCGCCAGGTAGGGGTCGAACCTACGGCCTTCTGCTTAGGAAACAGACGCTCTATCCACTGAGCTACAGGCGCTTTTGTTATCTGTTTACATAAGTGTTTAATAATTTGTATGGTAGTTCTCTAAAATTTAGTATAGACCTCGAATGGATAAAAGTATATATTACGATCATTTAATCTTGTTGGCAATAATATCCGGCAAATTTGGTTGAAGAGTGAAGACAACAACTATTTTCCATGTAGACGTAAACACTTCGTGTCACTTCCACTATCCTTGCGGTTCGGTTAGATTTTTATTATTCTTTAATTCGCCCGTTGTTGAATTAAGAAATTGCCTCATAAGTTGACAATCAATTAAAACTTGCACCAAAAAAAAAACAATAATAATGATAATAAACAAACACTACTCTCTAGTTTAACATGTTAAATGCAAGCAAACGAATTTTAGAAGAAAAAGAATCAACAACCTAATTGAATTTAAGATTGAAGATAAGAGTACAGTTTGAGTGAACGAAACTGGTTAGACTGTCTTCTCCGACAGAAGTTGATACTGGTGAGTTTGTTGGCCATTTTGATTTGGACTCTGGGGCCCAATTGGGTTTCAATATTAGTTAAGGGGTTTAGTTCACCCACTCAGCACGAAACCTCGTCTCACTATATCACTTTTTCTCACTTACACTAACAATTAAATAGTGGCTTTATTATAAATGTATTACGCTAATTTTCTCATTTCGCCAACAAGAGAATTCATTTTACAGCAACAACTTCACTTAACTTGTTATATTTATATGTGAATGTGATTGTCTAGTTAATACCACGTGAAATGCAATTTACTTGTAACAGAAGATAGCATTAATAAGTCAATGCAAAGATTGTAATTAATTAGGACATACAAAAGAAAACAAAATTTATGACTAACTTCACTAGTACCCAAACTTTGTTTATCCAATTTTTTCCTCCTTAAATTTTAGAGTTCCTGAATTTTCCATCTGAATTTAGATTGTTACTTACGCGACTCCCTCAATTACTCGTTCTCATCATTTTACCCCTAAACGGTGTAGAAGTCTAATTTGCGACTACATTTAACGCGATTAAGAATTGCGATTACGGTTAAAATTAAAAACCCGGCTCTAGGTTAATTTCGGTTGAGTTCGATTTTAACAAAAAAAAGTTTCATGGCTGATCTTTGTGAGAAGAAGTTTCATAGATTTGAGCATATGGTCTAGGATTCTTCATCGCTGATTTATGTGAGAGTGAAGATTGATTCTTTGTGTTACATTATTTAAATTAATCGAATCTTTATGTTATATTCTTTAAATTAATTGCATAAAGGAAGAAGCTTTAATGGACTTAAGACATACCAGTTTGGTCTCTGATACTAAAGCAGGGAACTTTAACCAAAGTCTTTGATTTTTGGAACAGGTAAGGACATTAAAAGTAGAGAAAGATTTGCAGAGATGGTAGACAGTTATTTGAAAAGATAGTTTGATGATTTGGTGTTAGAGGAAGTAGTGGAATTGGCTCTGCTTTGTACACAGCCACATCTGAATCCGAGATCGAGAATGTCTGGAGTTTTAAAGGTTCTAGAAGGTTTAGTAGAACATTCTGGTTATGAACAGACATGTTGTGAGTGTTTCAGCTTAAAATCAAGAAGTTGGTTTAGACATATTGAACTTCAGAGTTTGGTTTGTGGTTCAGCTGGTTTCGGTTCAATTCTAGTAAGTTGGTTCTGATCAAATCAATTTGTCGGTTTATTTTTATTTGGGTTTTAGAATCTTGGTTCGCATATGTTATAAATGTGAACCGAGCCATTCTGTTTCAATTCAACATCTTTTTCTTTGTCGTAAAAGAGAGAGCTCAAGATTTTCATCAGATTCTTGAAGCTTTTCTTGTTCTGTAATCAGTTTTGAGCTAGTGGATTGCTGGGAAATTCCTGGCCCCTGAGACATAGCTTTCTCATCTAGAGAAGTGAACTAAGGGTGAATAATTGCTTGTGTTCTTTCTTTTCTTTATCACAAATCGTAAATTCAAATTTGAAAGGGAGATTGAGAGTTTAAATTGATTATGGAATCTGGTTTAAGAGTTCAAAAATTGGTATCAGAGCCTGGTGAAGTTCAAATCGATGGAGATGGTGTCAACACGAGCTGAAGTAGAAAAATTTGATGGTTCAGGCGATTTTGGCCTCTGGAAAATCAAAATGATGGCGCACTTCGGTGTCCATGGATTGAAATCGATATTGATGGATGAAAAATCAGGAATGTTGGTTCCAATTTCGAAAACAGAAGAAAAGCTTGAAAAGGTGGCGATAGAGAAGATGACCCAAAATCATCGGAACCCAAGATGAGTCAGTTCCTGGCCCAAACAAATTGGAAAAGGATGAACGAGCCAAAAATCTAATAATCTTGAATATCTCAGATGGAGTTCTTAGAAAGATTAAGCACTGTGAAACTGCAACCTCAATGTGGATCACCCTGGAGAACATTTAAGTGGCTGTTTAAATTTAAACCGGGTGGTTCTAATGGTAAAAATTTCAGGTTCAAAGCTTGATTGGTGGCCAGAGGGTTCACGCAAAGAGAAGGATTTGACTATCATGAATTTTTCTCATAGTTAAATATGTTTCAATAAGAATGTTGATGTTTATTGTGGTAAATTTTGATTTAGAACTAGAGCAAATGGACGTGAAGGCTACATTTCTTCATGGAAACTTAGAAGAAAAAATATACATGTCTCAACTTGAAGGTTTTGAATGTGGTGACCCAGAGAAGAAGGTGTGTTTGTTGCGCAAGAACTTGTATGAACTTAAACAAAGCCCAAGACAATGGAACAAACGTTTCAATCAGTTTATGATCTCAAGAGGCTTTAGCATAAGTGAACATGACTCATGTGTATATATAAAACAAGTTTCATCAAATGAATATATTTATTTACTTTTATATGTTGACGATATGTTACTTGCTGTTAGGGATATAAGACAAGTACAAGAGCTTAAAGATCAACTAAGTTCAACCTTTGAGATGTAGGACTTGGGTGCTGCAAAATGGATTTTGGGTATAAATATCACAAGAGACAGAACAAGTGGGACCCTAAGTTTGTCACAAACAGAATACTTGAAGAAGGTGGTCAAGACATTTAGAATGGATGGTGCCAAAACATCACACACATATAGGAGCACATTTTAAGTTATCAGCTATTAAAGATGATGCAGAAGAGACCATATCAGAAGAGGTCCCATATGCCTCAGCTGTAGGTAGCATTATGTATGCTATGATTGGAACTAGACCTGACATAGCATATGAAATTGGATTGGTAAGTAGATACATGAGTAAGCCTGGTCAAAATCATTGGGAAGCTGTAAAGTGGTTGTTGAGATACATCAGTGGAGCTTTAGGTTTAAGTTTGGTATATCAAAAGGATAGTAAGTTTAGGATACAAGGCTATTGTGATGCAGACTTTGCATCAGATCTTGACAAGAGAAGATCTATTTCTGGGTATGTGTTTACAGTTGCTGGAAGTTTGGTGAGTTGGAAGTCAAGTCTTCAGCCTGTTGTAGCTTTGTCAACTACAAAGGCAGAGTATGTAGCTCTCACATAGGCATCAAAGGAAGCAATATGGCTAAAAAGTTTGTTTAAAGATTTTGGTTTTAAGCAAGACTCAGTTGACGTGTGGTGTAATTCGCATAAAGTCCTCTGCTTTTCTAAGAACAATGTGTATCATGAGCGCACAAAACACATCCAAGTGAAGTATAATTTCATTCGAGAGAAGGTGACTTCAGGGGAGATTGCAGTCTTAGAGATTCCAACAAGCATAAATCTAGCTGACATTCTAACAAATGTGGTTCCAGTGAGTAAGTTCAAGGCTGCATTGGAATTACTCAAAGTTATAAAGAACCAAGCCAAAAGGCTTGTGCCATGTTGCAATCCACTTTGAGAGTCCAAAATTCTCAGGAGGTCATGTGACTTGTAATGAAAGTATTACAGGTTGTGGTGTTTATCAGTTAAATAAGGTTAAAGGGTCTTGGCTGAGTTGCTATGAAGTCAATTTCTTTGAGCAGATACAAGGTGGAGTATGTTGTAAGTGTTTCAGCTCAAAATCAAGAAGCTGGTTTAGATAGATTGAATTTTAGAGTTTGGTTTGTGGTTCAGCTAGTTTCAGTTCAATTCTAGTAAGTTGGTTCTGATCAAATCAATTTGTCAGTTTAGTTTGATTTGGTTTTTAGAATCTTGGTTCGTATATGTAATAAATGTGAACCAATTCATTTTGTTTCAATTCAACATCTTCTTCTTCGTTGTAGCAGAGAGAGCTCAAGATTCTCATCATATTCTTGAAGCTTTTCTTGTTTTGTAATCAGTTTTGAGCTACTTGATTGCTGGGAAATTTCGGGCCCCTAAGATGTAGCTTTCCCATCTAGAGAAGTGAACTTAGGGTGAACAATTGGTTGTGTTCTTTCTTTTCTTTATTACAAATCGTAAATTTAAAATCGAAAGAGAGAAAGAGAGATTGATAGTTCATACTGATTCTAGAATTTGGTTTAAGATTTCAAAAAAACACAAAGTGAATATCAATCTAGAGCTCCAAGTGTTTCACTCTCACATAAATCATCGATGAAGAACCCTAAACCATATGCTCAAATCGATGAAACTTTTTTTCACAAAGATTAGTGATGAAACTTTTTTTTTTTTAACTCCAGTAGGTTAAAATCAACCTCAACCAAAGTTCACAAAGAACCAAGTTTTAATTTTAACCGTAATTGCAATTTTTAATCTCATTATATTAAGATGTAATGGCAAATTAAGTTTCTAAATTGTTTGGGGATAAAATGACAAGAACGAGTAATTGGGAGGTCGGATAAAAAGCAGTATGAGTTCAGGTGGAAAATTCAGGAACTCTTAATTTTAGAAGAAAAAAATGGATGTACAAAGTTTGGAGGGGCTAGTGAAGTCAGCCCAAAAATTTATTAAAACTTCTATAGTATTTAACTTTTTGTTTGTCGCGTGCGTAGTATTTAATTTTAAAACTAATTTATGTTTTAATGTATACAACTAAAAGGATATCATGTGAACGGCGAAAGCAAATAAAATGTAAAAATATTTGTAAGTTGGGATAATTAGTTTGCATTTTGAATTAGGGCAAAACCATATATTTCTCTACGACAACTTCCACATACCGATCTTTCCCTATACCCTAAATTTTCCCCCTAATTATAATTTTGATATTTATTTCCCCATGATTTTCGGTTGACTTAAATTGTACCAATATCGTGACCCAACCCGTATAACCACAAACTAAGCCAAAATCGAGACCTGTACCAACTCGTGTCAAGAAAACCGCAACTCGACCCATGTCTAAAAATAACCCTTGTATGGGTAGAATATGATAAAAAAAAAAATTAAAATCTCCTTATCAGGAACCCTAAATCAATTTTGGGATAAACAAAATTGTGATTATGAGCTTAATTATGAGTAATCTGTTTGCATGATCGAATTCGAACTCATCCTATTATTCGAGAAGTAGAATTTTTGGAGTTGCTGAGAAATGTGGAAATTATGGAGAAAATATTGTTGAACTCATCTCAAAGTCTGATTCAAATCCGTTTCAGAGGTACTATAGATGCGCGTATGCATATGCAAACAAGGCAAATTTCATTTGTGACAATGTTTGTAAAGGGTACAGAATTGAAATAGCATAAATGAATGGTTGTTATTGATCTTTTGTAGCTTAGGAATGATAATCATACCTTTAAATGGGTTGATGTGGCTTATTTAGATGAGATAAATTTATTAAATGTGAGGGTTGCTAGTCTTGAGGAACAAAGCAAAGAGGTTAAGTGTAATGATTTGGACAAGAAAATGCTTGAGAAGATACTAATAGAGCATGAGAAAGAGATGAATGAGAAGCTTGAGGATGTCTTAGATGAAGCTAAATCGAAGACGAAGATGATGATTTTTCTTATTTTGGGATGTATGTTGGTTGTTGGTCTCATTCAACTTCTCTAAGTGGTTTTTATATTTTTTTTGTTAAATGTAGAAAGTGTTGTTTTTGTAAGACAAAATTGATGTTTATAGTTTTTATTGTTGTGATTGTAAGACAATATTGTTGTTAATGGTACTTAGTTTATGGTTAAATTGTGTTTCTTTGATTATCTTGTACTTTGTTCTTAATTATCTTAAAAGATTAAATAAACATATACCAAGATTCTTACAAGACTAAATACATTAAGAAATGGTTCTTACAAGACCATATGCATAAACAAATGGTCAAATGACCAAATTCGATGTCATATTAAAAAAAAAAAAAACAACATGTAAGAAGCAACATAAAGATTCTTAAAATACACTAAACATCAACCAAAAACAGTCCCTCCCTCTACCTAAAAACTTCTCCCTATTTCAACCTAAAACAAACTTCCATCAACCTAAAAACAGACCTCAAGAACTTAAGACAAATTTCCTTAAAACATACTCATATTATTGTTGGCTTAAAGTGCATTGTGAAATGACATAATGAGAAGATGGTCCTTCACATCCTTGAAAAGCCTACAATAATATCACAAAAGTATGAGAAAATGCATTATTTGCCAACTAAAAGCAGAATATAAGGTGAAAATGAACCTGATTTGAAGTTTTTGCTTTGTGGTTCCTGCTAGTATGTAGTTGCTCCAAAAACTTTACAATGCATAACCCTCTTGGTTTGTTGCTGCTTCTTCTTGATAGAAGACTCATTGACTCCTTTCTTTCTCTTCTTATCTGCTTTTGTAACCTTTTTTCTTCCTAGTTGAACTGGTTCATGTGGTATTTTAACTGCTGAAGCATTTGTTGAAAGCCAATGCCTTAGACCTTTCGGTGGACACAAGCCTTCTGCATAGTTCCTTCTCCACATGCTGGTATGAAACCATGAACATACAGAGTCTTCAGGTTTCAAGTTCTTGTACAAGATGACTCCATATGTGTGCTCACAAAAGATCCCACATATGTCAATTTTGTTGCAGTTGCATGACTTCTTTAGCATACAGACACAGTGGTAATCTCGTCTTAGTTGCACTTCAAACTGAAGGTTAGTGCTTCCACTCACCTTACATAGAGCTGCTTGCTCATGTTCTTCTGGCAAGAACTTCTCCATATATGGTGTATATAAACCTGTCACATAAACATCAATAAAAACATTACAAAAAAATTCAATCATTTGACTAAGAACCATAAGACCAAGAACATGGTTACCTTCGTGGGCATTTGAAATGGTAGATCTTTTAGCAATTCTTACCATTGATAATCTTCTTACAATTTCAAGCATTGCTATATGAAAGGCTTCTGTCTTGCCTTGTTGATTGTGTTGTTGAATGATTCAGTGGAGTTATTGTCTACATATTCACATAATGGACCAGTTTGATTACACTTGTAAAGCATCTTGTCTAGGACTTTGGATTCGACTTGATTATATCACTGTAGACACTAGTATCATACTAGTATGTCCTATCGAACCTCTCAATGTATTTTTCTTCATTATAACTCCAAGCAAGATTCCACATAAGTGGCTTCATTTGTTTTTTACCCCATGGTTCTTCCTTAGATTAGCATAGATGTGTCTAACATACATTATATGCTCTATCTTAGGGAGCTCCACCTCAACAGTATGTATAAGTCCCTTAAACATAAAAATACAACAAGTTAAAATATATTTCAAAAATTTAAAAAGTAAAAGATTAATGAAAACAACATGAACTTACATTTTGTCTGTCTGAAGTAAGAACATATGTATCACCATCTTTTGAATCTAAGTCAACCTTCAACTGCGTCACAAACCACAACCAATTCTCTTTATTCTCCACTTGCACAACACACCAAGCTATAGAGTAAATTTCATTATTTGCATCCCTACCCAAAGCAACTAAGAACTGCCCTTTAATCTTTCCTTTTAAGAAGCAACCGTCAACCCCTATGATCTTCCTACATGTCTGTTTTCATGTCTTTCTAATGATGTCAAAGCAGACATAAAACCTATTGAACACATAATTCTCTTTTGCATCTTTAACTGTGTTAATCTCTACAACTAAACCAACATTTGATTCTTGAATCTCTGCTGCATAATCTCTTAGCCTAGAAAATTGTTCATCATACTTAACCTCTATCCATTTCAATGCATTTGACCTAGCAGCTTGACATTGAGGCCTATACACTGATATTTTATACATTTCCTTTATAATCTCTCCAATCTTCATAGGCATAAAATAATCAGGATCATCCCTAATCTTATCTACAAACAACCTAGCTATTTGAGACACTTTCAACATTTTACATTCCTCATTTGGTACACAACTATGCTTGTCTAAAAGCTTCCTAATCCTCCATATCAGATCCTTTGGCAGAGTAGATGCATAAACTGTCCACTTACAACCATCAAACCCCTCATGGCCATCACTACAAGCACAAATGAATTTAATTTTATAGTTTTCATACATGTGTTGTTTGAAATTTCTTCCACTCTTCAACGTATAGTCAAGTACACATTCTTTGAATGTTACACCATCTAAGAAGCTATGTTTCATGTATGTATTTCCATCTCCTTTTCTCATGTTTCTGTTTCTTTTCTCTCTAGCAATGTCGTTGTCTTCCTCATCGCTCTTCGGGTAAACATTATCTCGCATATACTCTTCTTCATCTCGCAACAACTCATCGACAAGTTTCTCGATGTGGTAGTCGTTCCTCTCCTCAGCTTCTGCGTCGTAATTATCCTCTTCTCCATCAACACGAACGAAAACATCCATCATCTCCATCAAGCTTCACTCTCGAATTCACTCTCTGCAGAAATCGATTATGCGATTTTGGGACTTAGGATTTTTTCAATTTGGGGATAAGTCGATAAATGTGTTTGGTTATCTAACTTAATCGGGTCATTTTTAGGTTAGTATCGGTTTACTGTTTTGGGTTAGGGTTAAATTGGTTTAAGATTAATTAACTTATTGATCATAATTAATCAACCAACTTAATTCAATTTTATGGGTAAAATGTATTTTTTATTATAACCAGTGGACAACTAGGTTTTAAAGTTGAAGAAATAAATATCAAAGTTATAATTAGGGAGAACAAATTTAAGGTTTGATTTTCTGAGGAAAAAATCGGTATGTGAAAGTTTCGTAAGGAAAATATATAGTTTACCTTTTGAATTATGATACTTTGAGTTGTGAAATGTAAAATAAATTTTAGATTATATCAATTTAACAAAAAAAAATATTATATACTTGTGTTGAGTAATATATTGTGATGCTTATAGTGTTACTTTACAATACTGAATTTTTAGTAAAGTCAACGTCATATTGTTGTGCTTTGTTTGCCCCAAGAAACGTGTACTAAATTGTTCATATTCAGCTATAAAAGTCTTTTAGCTAACGACTCAACTTTACTAAACCCACAACTGAATGAATTTAACATTGGATGTTTCTTCCATGCTAATCGTTTTCCTCCTAATTTATAAAGTTTCAACTTTCACGTAAGCTAAATCAAGAACTAATTTGCATCCTACCTAATTGTTGTGTGGGTCCAACAATTTACAATGTGGTTCTTGATGACTCGTGAGTGTCGTGTCGCTAACCAAAACAATCTCACAAACATTTTTTAATCTTGCTTGCCTAAATAAATTTATAAACGTGAAAGTTGATAAATACGAGTTAAGTTGTAAATTTTATATAAACTATACTATACTATAGTTACGTTAGCTTGGGTCAAGCTTCTTTGCCATATGTATCTTCTATTTCTCCGATGTCGACACGATAACCTAACAACATATTCTTCTTACCTCGAAGAAATCACATTTTGTATAATCAAAAAGGTTACATTTACTTGGTAAACTACCTACTTTATGAGACGAAAGAAGAACATTAATTGACAAAAGAATATAAAGACAACAAGGTACTAGTATTTCACATGGCTAGTAATAAATGGTTTTTTTGCGGAAAATTCAAATTATAAACCGAATAAATGAAAGAGTTATCTTTACAAGCAAAGAGAGTCTTGTCTTCTCATTCATTGTAATTACGGAACTGCCATTGACCAGCTCCATATATTTTCTTCATTTCCGTTTCGTTAGTTACGGTATCGTGTCTTTTCATCTTCTTCAAATTTATACGAGTAGTAATTGTTTTCGGAAAATAATCATTTTGAACAGAACTTGACTTGCATGGTGGAGTTTTGTATAAATATAGCAGAGAGAGAGATTCTGATACATTTCAAGTCATCTTCATCTTCATCTTCTTCTTAGACTTCAACGTTTGCTTTATAAATCTTCTAAGAATAACTATTTCTAAAAATAAAACTCTTTAACGAAACCATTAAAAGAAAAAACGATTTTTAGAAATTCCCTTTTTTTTCTTAACAACACAGAAACCTCTGTTTTCCTGTTTCTCCGGCTCTGTGCTTTTCGTTTTCCTCTCGGAGATGATAATCGTCTCCCCTCTTTTGTCTTCTTTTTGCTTCCTGGGAGAAAATTTTATGAAGCTTTGAGTCTATTCGATTCAAAGCTTCTTACCGATTATACCAGACTACGAATATTTCTCGAAATTATGGCTATTGAAGGTAAGCCTAAACTTAGACTTTTTCTGGTTTTTAATTCACAAGTTGCATCCAAATTAGAGAACTTTCTTATTGATGTTAAAAAGCCGGTGAGGAATTAACGCGAACATGTTATGTGCATCGAGAAATTTGAATTTGAAACAACAAAGTTTCCTTTGTTATCTTGCAGAGATGGAGAAGAATACTAAAGGAAGCCATGGAAAGCCAGAGACGGACCTACAGAAAAACGACTTATGCATTGAAGATCCATCGCCAAGATGCGTGCTTGAGATTCCAGTAACGGGTTCAGATTCCGATAACAGCAGCAGCAGCAGTTGTAGCTCGTGTTCGCCTGATAAATTATCGTCTCCATTATCAACAGCTCCTGCAAATATTTCGTCTTTTAATCACCACGGTGTTCAATGGAACAAGATGTTCGAATCAATCAAGAAGAAATCCATGAGGAGATTCTCAGTCATTCCTCTCCTCGCTACCTACGAGCTAACCCGTAAAAACATGCGCCGGAAACACCCCAAGTTATCTCCCTCGTGTGAGAACGCACTCAGCTGCGATCAAATCCTCGTCGCTAAACCTTCGTGGAGAAATTTTACCTTCGATGAGCTCGTTGCCGCCACCGACAATTTCAATCCCGGTAAAGTTCAAAACTTGATAGAAAATACCAACTTTACGCATCAATTTCAATCAAATATGGAAAGAGGAGTGGGATTACTCTAATTTTGGGGTATTGGAAGAAGATTCTAAAAAATGGGTCTTGAATTTTTTTGTTTATTAGAGAATATGATTGGAAAAGGAGGGCATGCGGAGGTATACAAAGGGGTTTTACCAGACGGAGAGACGGTGGCGATCAAGAAGATAATGAGAGACGCCAAGGAAGAAGAAGAAAGAGTAAGCGATTTCTTATCAGAGTTAGGGATAATCGCACACGTTAACCACCCAAACGCAGCTAGGCTCCGCGGTTTCAGCAGCGATCGCGGTTTGCATTTTGTCCTCGAGTATTCTCCTCATGGCAGTCTCGCTTCTCTACTCTTTGGTACACTCTCCTTTCTTGTTGGTTTTCTTCAGACATTTTTTGTTGTTTGTTGTTTATGTTTTCTGAAACTTTTGTAGGATCTAAGGAGTGTTTGGATTGGAAGAAACGTTATAAAGTGGCTTTGGGTATAGCTGATGGTTTGAGTTATCTTCACAATGATTGCCCTCGACGTATTATTCACCGTGACATCAAAGCTTCCAACATTTTACTCAGTCAGGATTATGAAGCTCAGGTATTTTTGATCGACTCAACCCGAACTTGTTTTTGTTAATAGTGAATTGATATGAATCGTTTGATGGTAGATTTCGGATTTTGGACTCGCTAAGTGGCTCCCAGAGAATTGGCCTCATCACATTGTTTTCCCAATTGAAGGCACATTCGGGTACACTTACAATTAATTCTCTTCGCTGTCAACCATTTTTTTCAGTGAGGTTGAATCCAAAATCTTTGATTCCTTATAGATATTTAGCTCCAGAGTACTTTATGCATGGAATTGTTGATGAGAAGACGGATGTGTTTGCGTTTGGGGTATTGCTTCTAGAAATCATGTCTGGTAGACGAGCTGTTGATACAGCTAGCCGCCAAAGCATAGTGATGTGGGCGAAACCTCTTCTGGAGAAGAACAAAGTGGAAGAAATAGTTGATCCTCAACTAGGAAATGAATTTGATGAAGCCGAGATGAGACGGGTGATGGAAACAGCTTCAATGTGCATACACCATGTAGCTGCAATGCGTCCTGACATGAGCCGGGTATGTTTGTTGAATATTGTTGTTGTTAGGTTCAAAATAAGCAAACTTGGATGATGAATTTTGTGGTATTGGTTGGATGCAGTTGGCGCAGCTGTTGCGTGGAGATGACCGGTTAGCTGAGCTGCAGCAGAAATCAGGCGGATCAAGAGTGGTGAGTCTCGACGAATGTGACATTCAAGATCACACCTCTATCTCTTACCTTAACGTTATCACTCGGCATAGACAACTCTTGATGGAGTGAGCAAACAGATGTGTTCAATACACTACTAAAACAAACCCAACCATATTAGTCTATTCCACAGAGAAGAAACAATAACAACAAACAAGCAAAATGTGTGTGTTTTTTTTTTCCTTTGCTTCATCTTTTCCATTGTAAAAATCTCCAAAAGATGGAAAATGGTGGTATGTAATCTAATCTATAGAGACCCAGCTTATGGTTCTCTTTAAACTGTGGTAGTTTCTCTGTTTCATTATTTTCCTACTATTATAGTACAACTTTAATATATAAATGGTAAATCTCAGAACTAGTAATATAGAATTG
>OVBE01004712.1:0-23286 GCA_900406425.1 Iberis pinnata | reverse complement strand
ACCAAGAGATTGGACTTGGTTGCATATGAATATGCTGTCTAGGGATTAGCTCATTGTGTGAGGCATGTTAGGTATTTAGGTAAATCAGGAAGGATCTCCAGTCAATAACCCTTGTCCCCAGGGACTGTTTCCCCCTTTGATTGCAGTTTTCCCTCATTTTCTTCCCTCTTTTTACTTCACTTGCTGTTTTCCTTAATTTTAGTTTATGCATGTCACCTTTTATGTCATGTTTACTTTCTGCAATCTTTTGTTCGTTTAAGGCTTGTTAGATAAAAACTCATTTTCTTACCTGGCTTGAATTAGTAGAATCCATCTGCATCTAGAGTGGTTAATGTCTGCACCCATTTGGATTGACACCTATTATACTACAATGGCGTGATAGTGTAATAGGAATTGAAAACCAGGAAAAAAATCCTACTATCAAATATTACTATAGGCTCTTTTAATTTCTATATTTCTTTGGTTTGTGGTGATCCGGTGCAAAAAGAATAGACATAAAGTGTGGGAGAAATTGCTGATAATTGGTGTTAATAGAAGATCCCCTTAGTGTTTACTTGGTGATTTCAACGAGTTAACACATAGAAGTGAGAAAAAGAGGCATAAGAAGATCATATGCTTCTTTCTTTGATTTCAATGAGATGTTAAAGCACTGTGGGATGTTTCAATTAGACTCTGAAGGCAACCCTTTTTCTTGAGGTGGGTGGAGATACAATGCAGATTAGATAGGTGTTTTGCAAATACCTATTGGACTCGTATGTTCCAAGCAATGTTCAAGTATTTATGGACAAAAGGGATTCAGATCATAGACTTGTCAGGGTTAATCTTTACCCGAGAGCTACTGAGTTTTTAGGGAGCTTCAAATTTGATAAAAGATGGTTAGGAGAAGCCCAGGTGGGAGATGTTATTCGC
This sequence comes from Iberis pinnata, assembly GCA_900406425.1. Lineage (NCBI taxonomy): Eukaryota > Viridiplantae > Streptophyta > Magnoliopsida > Brassicales > Brassicaceae > Iberis > Iberis pinnata. Next base: position 22,377 of record OVBE01004712.1, on the reverse strand, counting down.
AGATCTTGGCAGAATAGAAGTAGCTCAACACCAGTCTCGACTATAATCAAAGATTGTTGGAAAAACCTCAGCAAATGGAAAAAAACATAATCAAATCAACTCTGGAACCAAAATACAAGAGATACAAAGGGCTTTAGAAAGTGAAGAATCATCTGACAAACCTTCATCAACAACAATTATAAACCTTAAACAACAATTAGTTTCAGAATATAAAAGAGAATAATCTTACTGGAGCCAAAAGAGCAGAGCTAAATGGCTTAAGGACGGAGACAAAAACTCGAGGTTTTTTCATGCATCATTTCAAGAAGCAAGGAAACGTAAAAGAATTGAAACTCTTAAGAATGCTGAAGGTATTCCGCATATTTCAGAAGCTTCAAAAGGAGAGATAACATCAGGCTATTTTAAAAACCTTTTTTTCATCATCTAATGGCCCTTTAAACAAAGAAGTCTTTCGAGGTTTTAAAAAGAAAGTTTCTATTGCCATGAACCAGAAACTAATTGCACCTTTATCTTCATTGGAAGTACGAAGAGCAGTTTTCTCTATTAAACCAAATGCAGCTCCAGGGAGTGATGGTATGATTGCAACTTTCTTTCAACACTACTGGAATATCATAGGAGAATCGGTGACAAAAGAGATACAACACTTCTTTGAATCAGGTACTCTTCAGAGGGATTGGAATTTTACTTTAATTAGCTTGATTCCCAAAAGATCAGACCCTGATCAAATGAAAGACCTAAGACTAATTAGCTTATGCTCAGTTTTGTATAAGATAATCTCAAAAATCATGGTAGAGAGGTTGAAGCCTTTCATGAACAAGATTATCTCCCCAACCCAATCGGAGTTTGTCCCTCAGCGTCTCATCTCTGATAATATTCTAATCGCACTTGAATGTATGCATTCCTTATCCTTAGATATCTCCATTGCTGAGAAATTCTTGGTCATAAAAACCGATTTATCGAAAGCGTACGACATGTTAGAATGGAATTATTTACAGATGATGCTAGAGTTGCTTGGTTTATGCCCTACATGGATAAGATGGGTAATGCAGTGTGTTAAAACTACGTCTTTTGCAGTCCTGATTAATAATCAACCTTATGGAATAATAACCCCTCAGAGAGGTCTTAGACAAGGAGATCATATATCTCCTTTTCTATTTGTTTTAAGCACATAAGGATTGATTTTTCTCCTGAAGAAAGCAGAAAGAAGATGGCTTTTTCAGGGCCTAAGGTTCTCCCCAGCAAGTATCTCTGTATCTCATTTGCTCTTTGCAGATGATAGTATCTTTATTTGTAGAGCTAAGGAACAAGACTGCCAGAACCTGTTTCAAGTGTTACAGAGCTACTTTCAATTGTCTGGGCAAGTTTTGAACCGTAATAAATCTTCTATTACTTTTGGATCTTTTGTCCCTGAGGAAACCAGAAGAGAAATTAAGCACATTATAGGCATAGAAAAAGAAGGAGGCTTAGGTTTCTACCTAGTTTTACCTGAGATTCTGAAAGGTCCAAAGACCAAAGTGTTTTAGTATTTAAAGGAGAGAATTCAAGCGAAACTAGCAGGATGGTTTAACAGATTTCTTTCTCTAGGGGTAAAGAAATCCACCTCAAATTGGTGATACTAGCTCTTCCCGTTATTTTCACTGTCCTGTTTCAAGATTACACAGGAATATGCTAAACAAATTACAGGGGCAGTGGCTAATTTTTGGTGGTCTTCTACTCAAGGCAAAAAAAAAAAAAAAATATTGGGTGAATTGGGATACTAGGTGTTTAGCAAATAAATCATGAGGCTTTGGATTCCGAGATGTTATTTTTTTCAATCAAGCTCTCATTGCGAAACAAGTGTGGTGAATTATTAAGTTTCCTCAGAGTATCCTAGCCAAGTTCCTGAAGAGTAGATACTTTCCTTCTGAAGATATTTTATCAGCAAAACTTGGTTCCAAACCCTCTCATGGATGGACCAGTCTGCTATTTGGTAGATAGTTCAAAGGACTCCAAAGAAGGATTGAAAATGGTAAAAAGTCTGTGTATGGATTGATGCTTAGATCAAATCAGAAAAAATGAAAACACCCCTTATAAAACTGGTCATGGTGGATCTTGACTTGAAAGTGGAAGCCCTCATAGATGTAAGATCAAGAAACTGGAAGTTTGATCAATTGCACGAGCTATTTTTTTTATCCGGATGTGAGCTTAATATCAAATATGAGACCTACATCATTGAAGATTTCTGGATTTGGGAAGGTACAACTAATGGTGACTACTCTGTTAAAACAAGATATTGGTTGGCTTTTAATGAAACTAAAAAAGAGCTGATAAGATAAGCTTTTGTACAACCATCTTCCAATCCAGTAACTTATCAAATTTGGTCCATAAAAGCCCCTACCAAATAAATATTTTTATGTGGAAAGCCTGTAAGAGAGCTATACCGACATGTGAGCTCTTAGTGAAAAGGGGTATGAGAGTCCCTAAAATCTGTCAAGGTTGTGGTATAGAACCTGAATCTATCAATCATATTCTTTTTTCTTATCACATGGCTAGACAACTTTGGGCGTTAATGCTGATTCCATCTCCTCAAAATGGTTTATGTGAATTCTCTGCAGTTTCAAATATCCACTACTTACTCTCTTTAAAAAATCATAGGTTTTGGCTGACTTACAAAAGTTTGCTTTCCCTGGGTCATTTGGTATTTATGGAATAATAGGAATGCTTTAGCTATTGAGGGTAAGCGTTTCAACGCCATAGACTCTACAAAGAAGATTGAAGAGGAATTTTGGCTTTGGACAAAAGCACAAGACACGGTTTCTGTTATTGCACAAGAGGCGTCTTCTCAGCAGATACATGCCCATCACCAACTTCGTTGGAACCCACCTCAAGCAAATTGGGTTAAGTGCTTTGTAGCCCGTGCTTGGTCGCCAAACAGTTCTATTACGGGAGTAGCCTGGGTAGTAAAAAACCCTCAAGGTCAGGTCATTTTGCATAGTATGAGAGCTTTCTCCTTTCTTAGTGATAAGGATCAAGTTTTGTTCAAAACTTTCATATGGGTATTGGAGGAAATAAATCATCTCAAGTTTACAAGAGTGGACTTTGCTTTTGATGCTAAATCTCTGCTTGATGCGGTCAATCGGCCTCTGGACTGGCCAACCTTACATTTTGAAGTTGCTGAGATTCATATCCGTCTCTCGGCTTTTTTGGATTGGTCTTGTTTATTTGAACCTCAAAAGCTTAACAAAGGAGTTACTCTCATTGCTAAAAGTGTTTTAGCCTCAAACTATTTTCAGTCCTACATCCAAATAGGTTCTTCTTGGTTGGTAGATGTTTTTAGAGAAGAGAGTAATAAATGTTCCTTTTGTTTGAGCCTTATGAGCATGTGTGCTCTGTTTTTTAAGTGTGCTCTGTTTGTGGTGGTCGGTTTCAGTTGTTTTGTTTTAAGAGTCTCTGTCTTTGCTGTAAGCAACTATCCTTTTATTATATTCAGATGACAAAAAAAAACTATATATATAGTATAATGTAACATTAAAATAAATAAAAAGAGTAAGGAAAGCAATTGAGTGTGTAAAATGGGACAAGACCAAACATGAAGTGTGAAGCTTTTGAGTAAGGAGAGCGACCTTAGGAACTAATCTGAATCCAACTTGGGAACTATAGCCGATGATAGCTCTATATGAGAAACCCTCACCGCCCCGATAAGCCGTTCGGGTAATTCTTCAGGTGTATTGGCCTAAAAAACGCAGTCTCTTAAATATGTCATAAGATTGAAAGTCTCAGTTTTGTTAGATTGATTGATTACCTGTACAAGGAAAGCCATTTCGACAACCAAAGATGTGATTACGCCAATGACAAGACCAAGAACTCCATTTGCCACAGTGGAAGAGCCAATATCTACATCTATCTGCATCAGAATGAAAATATTTGTTTTCTTTTTGTTTGTTGAGAAAGAGCTTTTAACAAGCTTACAAAATGTTGACTTACTTCTAAGTATGTTGGACCACGAATGTAGTTGCAATCCACTGCTTTCCCGAGGAGACATGGGGTGCTTCCCACACTTTGCCTTACTATCCATGACCCCTGCATGATTGGATATTATGTGAATCAATTTGATTTAGGGCTTTACATAGAGAGAGAGAGAGACAGTAATGTAGAGAAATCAACGAGAGTGAGAGATACCTTGGGAACTATGGGTATAAGCTTGAGCCTACTATTCCGAAATTCGTCATCACCATCAACAAATCGTTGAAAGAGCGACCCATGGACGAGTTCTTTGGCCACGAAATAAAATACCATACTGTAGTGTGTTGATCCAGGAACCTACATAAGTACAGGTTTAAACAACAATAAAAAACTGCATGTAGTTTGTATATTACACTTGGAAAAACTTACTTGAACATTTACAACCAATGAGAAAAGGCCCTTCTCTGCAGCAACCTGAAGAATCCATCGATACGGTTGTTAGTATGTTCATTATATCTTTTAATCGAAGAAGAGATCTCAAGTTAGAGAAGAGCATGGTGCTCTCTTACTTTTGCTGCACAGCCTTTTCGTCTAACGACATGGTCCATTTTTTTAGTGTCTTTGAACCAATCAACGGCAACAAGATCCATTAGATGCTTCCCAGCAAGAATCTTCAGTAAAAAGATTGAATGAGTATAACACTCTCATGCAGAAGAATGTTCATCTTTATGATGATTCCAAATTATTGAGGTGAGAGGGAGACTGACCTTCCTTTTATCCTCACAGAAACTCTTGCCACGAACTTTGAAGTTGTTCCCATCAGAAATCCTCCAGCAGTTTCGGGCATTTTCGTTATCATCGTGTCTTAGATTACCCGAGAAGCATGATAGATCAATGTCGAGAGCAGGTTCCTCTTCTGGGGTTTTTAAATGGCATGAAAAAATCATAGTACTTAGAAACATTTCAACAGGCTTAGGTAGAACCACACATTAATGGTAGGATACAACTATCAATTTCACCTGTTTTCTTGGCAGCAGTCTCTGGCTTACTCGTTTCAGGCTGAAATAGTTAAATGTGAAGAAAGACTTATCTTAATAAATGTGAAGTTCATAATAGCATGCTTGATAGGCTAACCTCTTGTTCTGATTCAGCTAATTGGAAATCTTCATCGTCATCTGAGTCTTCATCCATTAGCACAGAGTGTCTACTGGCCCCATTTGTTTGATCCATGGAAAGTGAAGACTTATGCTGAGGCTTTCCACTTTTATTTAACGCTAAGGAAGAAGATGCCATATTAACCATAACAGGGATCCTAATCGGATGACCTGTATCATCTGTCTGCGAAAACCACTCGCGCAAACCTGTGATGAACATGATGCGCCCATGATAGTGATGGAAGTCTTCAAGTCATTTTCCAAAGGGATCTCAATGGAAATGAGCACAAAAGACCTTACCGGAAACACTGTTCAGCATTTGAAGAAGACAATGTTGTTGAAATGCTGGACAATAACCTGCACCCCACCCTTTGAGATCGATTTGTATTAGATGTTGGACTTGTGTTCTCGGCCTTCCATTCCGGGGCTTTAATGGGGCGATGTTAAATCCTCCACCTAGACAAGATAACGTAGTCTGAGTTAGATTGTTAAAAAAAACTAAAAGATTTTGGTGGTCTTGGCTTAACATGAAAGCGAATCCTAAACTTACTCTCGAGATGAGCCCGGACAAATCCAGGTTGTGGATCACAATTCTCATGCTCCCTAGACCGAAACAGTACCACTTCAAAAAAGCGAGATGAATGATTAAATTTCAAAATATAGTAGAGGCTGTCAAATTTCTAGCACAAATGGGGAAAGAAAGATACCATAACTTCCATCGTCATTACGACGCCAATATCGGACATAGCAGAGGTCACGAGGCCACACAACCCTGCCAGCCATTTGATAGCATGAGTAAGATAAAAAAAAGCTCCTGGATAGAACTAGATAATATTCTGACTGAAAAGTGGAAGATCGCACATAGTAAGCATTATGATACCCCTCCAATGCATGGGATTGTGTACGAAATTAAAAACACATTGGCATAAACCTAAATCCCCTAGGACAACTAGTTTATGTGAATTTTCAGGTGCAATATACATTGGAAACCAGTCGAGAAGAAGCCTGTGATAGAGTATTGCTGTGTGACCATCCACTTCTTCCACTAATCTCCCATACTGAAAACTGCAGTCCCACCTGCCAAACCATAAGGAAAAAGGGAAAACAGAGAGTTCCAGATCACAGATCAGAACACAAGAAAAAACACTTTCTCTTGCATAAAATTGATCAAAAGTTTGGGCTACACATTATTGTAGTATGGAAACAGAAAAAACGAAAGACCTAACACTAGTGACAATGTTTGACTGGTACACGAAAAATATCTAATAAAAAATTCCAAATAACAAAGCGTTGAACAATAGGAAGATGAAGTAAAAGGGACACCATAAAATGCACTCTTTTACCCTGAATGATAATAAGAACACAGAAGAAGAGAAACACCTACTCATAACGAGTGCCATCCATGCTCATCACAAGCTCAAATATTTCCTCACATGTGGCCTCCACTACACCAACAGCCTTCATTGCCCTGCTGCAGCTTCTTGGCTGCATGTTTAGCACTGTAAATGATGATTCTTGACTACATAAATTTACCACGTAATCAACACGAAATTATGCCATAAGTACGAAAACTATTAGGCACTTCCTTACAAGATAGTCAACTTCAAGTAGCTCTTCAAAAATACGAAGGCCTGCCATATAAATATTAAGAAAGAAAATTAAGTCCAAATTCAAACTTCATCATTAAATGTGATATGATCTTCCAGACTGTATAGTAGTGAAATTTTTTTCTGAAGCTGACAAGAGGGATAAGGCTTACAGGCCTATGGTATCTATTAAGTCGTGACTTTTTGTAGTTTTCTAGAAAAATTGTATAGCTATAATACCCTCCAGAACCGGTGGCTCGTTCTAGAAACCATACATAACCACTAACCATTTTGGCACTGAAGGAGACGCCAGTGTTTTCTAGAAAATGCTTGATTGCTCGAATTCTGGTTTGACAACGCAGCATCAAACTCCTTAGTCCAGTCAAGGATAGATTCCGGTGGACCTGCATGTTATTTTGAGGTGATCAGGTTATATTCAGGATCGCAGCTGACCAAATTATTTCATATAGATATGAACTACGAAAAACCATTTCCAATTGTTGTCCTCCTCAATAAATCAGGCCGAGAGTCTTCTTCATCCTCCAATGCACTGAACCTGAAGAAAATTGCAACACAAAATTTGGCACAAGTATATAAATGTAACCATAAGAAAAAGTGTCAAGAATCAACAGTAATCATATATCAGATGACACTGGTCACTTTCAAGATGCAGCATTATATTAGCATATCGTCTGGCACTTGTAAAGTTATCAAAAAAATTAAGAGTTAGAAATAACCAATCTGAAAAAATTCATGTTCATATTCAGATTGATAATTAACTTTACTAGTGGTATCTAATAGTTTTAATGATCCAGTTTTAAAAGCTTATTTTATGATCATTATTGCCACAACCCACAATCTCCGTTTGTGTAATAAAGATCATTACCCCTCAAAACTTGTCAGATTTACTTTCTCTAAAAGAAAGAAAGACAATTTCATAAAAAATAACATATGAATAAAACTGGGATATCATATAATAAAAAGCCTCAGAGAGTGAGTTGTTGGCATATCAAATCAAGATGCCAACAGAAATAAATGAGGTCAATTATACACTCACGGGGTTTCATGGTCGGAAGATGAAGCAGTCCTTCCAACATCCATCCCAGATTTGTATTCAAAAGAAACATATTGCTGACCACTTGGAACTAGGGACTCTTGATGCTGAAACAGTGCAAAACACAGATAAGTGCCAAATATACCAACCACATAATTATGATAGTCACCCTATGGTACGAAGATAGAAGCTTGAAGACATGATAGAAAATCTTGTGAATCAAGATAAAGAGACAATTGTCAGACCTGATCTATGACATACTCAATTTTGTCCTTCCACATTAAAGCTTCCTGGATGTTGAATGCTGCCATCTACCAAGAACATACTCTCCACATGAACAAACAATAAGCACTAAATGCATACTTAAAGATAAAACTATTGTTATCTATTCTCAGAAAGAAAAGACAAGATACCGTGATTCTGTGGTTTTTTTCTTTCTTGTTATAAACAGATAAGACGTAAACCATCTGCAAAACAGAGGCACAAGTGACAATACAGTTAGAAAAAAGACATTATCTTCGAAGATATGATAAGAGGAAAATATAGCAAGCCGAGTAATTCCACTTTGCAAAACCGCAATCTAGCCGCAGATAACATACATAAGGCAAATAATGGTAACAGAAAGAATGAAACGGGACTCACATGTCCCTGCTGTGTCTTTAAGCCTCGATCCTCAACTCTACAGTTGCCATCAATTACCATCGTCTTGATAGGAAGCTACGTCAACATATAGAGAATATCTATTAGCTAAGCTCATCTCACCCATTTGAGAATTTTTAATAATATCTTATCAAGCTGAGACTTTGCTACTTCTCTAATCTCCTGAAATTCTAGTGTCTAGCTCACAATGACAACCATACATTCGATTTGGGAAATGCTAAATCCCAAATTTACATCTCCTAATGAGAATTTCCGCAAATAAGACTGATCATAACGCTAAACAACTTGGTCGTATCGATCAAAACACATATAGATTCACCTGATTATCCTGCGGCTTCTTCTTGTAATAAGCCAAAAGACGAGGTTCCAACACGAAATATCTCATATGAATGTATGATCTTCCGATCTTCCTTCTTCCATACCTCACCATCCATCCCTCATACACAACCTTTGACATTTCTTTTCCCCACTTCTCACACCCACTAAGACGATGAAATCAAACGTTCCACAGAAATGCGAATCTTAGATCCAAATCATAAATGTGTTTCCGCGGGAGATCAATTGATCATCGGAATCTGGCGTTGGATTCCCAGACACTTTCGAGTCACTCGAAGATTTGTGAAGTCGCAAATGTTTGAAATTCCGTAAAATCAAAATTTTCAAACGACACAAAAAGAAAAACAACGAAATTCAACTTTGACAGAAAAGAAAAAACTTGAAAGCTAAATAAGAGAAAGAAAAAAAAAAGGAGAGAAAGAGAGAGCAGTGAATGTGTCATGAAAAAGTAAATTAATTAGTAATATTAATGAAAACTGAATGATAATTAAGGGTCTTAAATTTTTAATACATTAATTGAGTTTGTCATGCCAGCTTTTGCACATTTTCACGTTCTATTCACAATCAAACATTTCATGTGTTTAATTAACGTTGACGATTGTTAGATTCGAGATGCTTAACTTTAAATATAAATCATCATTAAACAAAAAAACAATCAATCAATAAAATAATGTAAAGTTCCTTTTCCATTCACATGAAAACACATGAATAAAGAGTAGTCGAGAACGATATTTTACATAGTAAAATGTTTAAATATTACAGATGATTAAAAAAGCAAAACTTGAAACAAACAAGTAAAAAACTTAATTACCGTTAATTTATTATTTGGTAATTAGTTCAGAAATTGTCTTTTAGCTCAATATGGTGAAATAATAGATTCTATGAGCTCTTGTAGAGGCGCCAGTTCTTTCTTGTCAATCAGACCAAACTCCTGCCAAATCCATTTACAAAATTGTTTAGTCAAATGGCACAAACAGTAACAAAAATCTAAATCAGTCTTCGCAATATCAATATCGAGCTTGCGATCTATTTTTTATAATATATTAATCTAAAAATCTGTTCATTTTTTGTACAATTATGAAAAACAACTACAGTTTAATTTTTAAAATCGCAGGATCAGTCATATACATTAATTTTAGCATTTGTGCCAAATTGTGTGAATCATAAGATCATTACGCTATTTCATTATTCTGTAGATTTAACTAAATAGAGCGAAAAAATGATATTGAGAGTAAATTTAAAATGGGAACTCACATGAGTAAAGAGGATGAAGTGTTTGAAGCAAGTGTTGAGATGAGCTTCTTCTTTAAGGCTAACGATTTTCTGGAAATGAGAGTGGTAAATGTGGGCGTAAACACGGAATAGTCGTTTGAAGATTGTCTTCACTACATCTTTAAAGTTCTGAGGAAATGGTGCTCCTGAAATTACAAAAAAAGTTCACTGAAAATTAGCATTAGGATGTCTATGGACGATAATTGATTCTTATGGATTATTTACCAAGCCTTTGAGGAAATAGTGTCTCATCATCGAGCTGAGTCTCAATCCAATCCATCAAGTACTCGACATACTTTGGAGCAGAAACCTCAATAGGCTTCTTGATCTGTACACCATCTGCCCATCTATATTCGTACCTGCAAATTTCCCAGTTAAAGTTAGCAAGAAGCACGCAAAACAAAAATTCCATAGGATTGGATTATGAACATCAGCCATATTATTACTGTTTTAGTTGGTCAAATGCACAATCAACAAGTAGTACGTTCATAAGTTGGCAACATTCACCGCTATAAGAGGCATATCTATCGAGGTTATGACGTCATTCTCCAACAGAAGAACAAACCAGAAATGGTAACTTTGAATAAAATTGACCACGTAGCTTATGCATGAGTAAAGCATTTCATCAGAAAATTCTAGACAGTTTCAAAACATGTCCTATATTCTTTCTAATATAAACAATCCCAAACAGAGCACGACAAACATCGCACGGCATACCATTTGGACACAAGGTGAGGAGAAAGCATATGATATGAAGTTGTTAAGTACTTTTTATTTTCCAGGATGTAGGATGATCCTCTAATCAATAATGTAATCTCGAAAAATGAAGACTTGAATCGTTGACAAGAAAGAATTTTTAATCATTTGTCCGAATAACACAATAGTAAAAGGGACGAAACTAACTTGGGGCCAGCAGTCATTGTAGGACAGTTATCCGGTGTGCAGAACTCAGTAAGCGTGCCATATAGCAAATTCACTTGATTAAAGAAATCCACAGCTGAAAAGAAAAATGTTTATCAGCAAAGCTATTCTACAAGTTATCTCAACCTATGGTTATATACATAAAAGAGTTCCAGAAGAGAAATTATACCATCAGAAAATAAATAGAAATTGGAATGATCAACTCAGCGCTACATCTCATAGAATAAGTACACACTCAAGAAACCCTGAGACTGCAAGTAAGTGGTACTTACTGTTTACTGCAAGCCATTCATTTGCATCCTCTCCCGGGGGAAGTCTAACAGCTTCCCTCAAATTCCCACTTCCTAGGGTTGCATCTATATGCTTTCGAAGCTGTGCACCCTTTATCATATAAAGAAACAATACATTCAACAAGGAAAATCAAACATTATATTACATGTCAATTAGTGACTGCTAGAAAACACTGAATTGCAGAACTTCAAAGATATAAACCACAGAACGGCCAAGTTGCTAACAAACCTTGCTTCCTGAAGGTGCACTCTTTTTAGGGCGGAAAGTCTTTTGATTTCTGTGAAGAAAGTAAAGAAAAAGGGAAGAGATGTTTTCAAACAGATCATCGAAAGGAAAGCAATAAGGAAATATGGATAATCCAGTATCTATACATTAGTAAAACATGTTAACAAAATGCACTGCATATGACAGGGATGAATCTTTAACTCTCTAGTTCCGGACCCTTTATTGTCTATCACTGAGGAACCAAACAAATCTGATCATTGTTGAAACCCCACTAGAAATATTTTTGAAAACGAAGAAGATAAATATGAAGCATCATAACTATTGACTAGCCAAAATTCTCAAACCAAAGATTCAAATCCCATGATTTAATCAGGAAAGCACTTAAATGTGTTAAAACGGCCATAATCAAGTTCAAAAAAAACAGGAAATGAATCCAGATGTCCAATTCGTAAATCAGATCAAAAACTTGTCTATAGATGTAAGAACACACACTCAGATCATCAATTTACAGCAAAATCAACCATGATCCCGAATCCAGTCCCACCTAGAAAATTTCAGAGAGTATGTAAACAAAAAAAGAATCAAAGACCGAAAAAGTAAGGTTCATACTATAGATCATAAGTTCTGATTCGCTGTCACCAAACTATTTCGAAAAGGTAAAAGAAATTAAGACAAAAAGGAAGCAGAAAGCCACACGAATCCGTGATCCTGCAGAATACAATGTATAAAACCGAAGAAGATATGAAATAAGCAAGTCATCGACAACAGATTGAATCACAGAAAAATCAAGATCACTAGTTTTAATTCAAACAGATCTAAGACGGCGAAAACAATAGCAAAATCTGATAAAGCTATATCTTAAATGAACACAAATCACAGAGAGAAAAAAAGAAACTGACCTCCCTAATCCAAACAGACTCATGGCAGAAAAGCTAGCGAGAGAAGCTTTTTTCCTTCCTCAGGTGATATCGAGAAAAGATTGTTTACGGAAAAGAAGGACGGGGAAAAGTGAGCGTCCGTATTTATATGATGAAGAAGAATCGTTGATTCTCTCTCTCTCCTTATTAGCTGTCATATTTCTTTAAAATCCATGTTCTTTTAAGTATTTACATATTGATCCTCTATTTTCTTAAATGAGTCAATTATTAGCTGGCAAATTTATGTGACTACTCAGTATTTACAAACATTGGAAAGTGGAACTGTCTTCATGCGCAAGCTAATACCAAAAAATGTAGATTCGTCCCTGACCATGACATTATATACTTCTTTTTTTCTCATTTCTGTTCCATACTATGTACTCATTTATTAGCAAAAAAAAATGGAGAATTACTTTTTCGGTTACCCTTCAATTTACTTGTTTTTAAAATTATTTTCCCACAAATTTTAAAAAGCTAATTTTCTGTTTTAACTTTAATTAATATATCATATTAATTTTTTAAAATAATTGATTATACAAACAAAAAATAGAAAAATGGAACATTTAAATATAATATACATTGAGAATACAATTTGATATTTAAATTACTTAAATTATAAGAAAAAATTAAAATGAAACAAATATAATATTTTTTTCTTTTACATCTGCTAACATGGATCCAATGCTTGAATGTGGGGATCCCTAAAACAAGGACATTCTTTATACTGAAATATAAGTACTTATTGGACGTTTGACATATTATTAACTTATTTCATAGTTAAGTGGCTAAATGACTATCATGTCTTCAAGCTTATACCTTCATAACATGAACATTTGTGAAAGCTCCTCTGTTTTTCTTTTAAGCATCGTTTTAACATTTTTATACAAATAAAAATACACATATATTAATGTTGTTATTCCCCTAAATTAATTGGTTAAATCTTGGTATTTTTATTTTATATAAAATTAGCGAAAAAATCTCATTTAATTCTCCTATAATTAAAAATAAAACTAAATACTATAGCACAAAATAAATCATGAAATATTAGTTGACTTCATAAATTATTACCTAAAAACATCAACATTACCATTTCAACAGAAATATTAACTTTGATTTTTGGAAAACTAATTTGAAAATCTAAAACGCGATAGGCGCTATATAAGCGGTGAACCAATGCTTAACGCCTATACGTATATGCGGACGCCTAGATGGAGTTTAGGTTGATATACAGTTTTTATAAGTGTATATATATATATATATAATATCATATATTATATTTTAATAAATAATTAACTAATAAATGATAATACAAATTCTACAAAATTAATAAAACTTTCTTAAGTTATTTTATGTTCTTTTGCAAAGAATGATGATATTATTCAGTTTTAACACTTTATAGTAGACACTTATGTTTGCTATTAAGCGTTATCCGAGTATTTCCTTGCAGTTTTGGTGTCTTTTACAGGTTTCTAGGTGTTCGGGTTGTTGTAGAACAAAAAGATGAATTTTTGCACAAAATAGATACAAATTGGCATATTCAGATGCGAGTCCAGTAGAAGATTCAAGATTTTGCCAACGTTTGAAGATGTTCCAACCGTTAGATCGACCTGAAATTTGGACACAAGATAACCACTTGAATTAGCTTTCATATGGAGATGGTTTTAAGTCAATCCAATGGTGCAATCAAGAGTTATGGCGGTTTTACTTGCAGAAGAAGTACGTGCATCTAGAGCGTTCGTTCTCTTCTTCATGGAATCTTCCTGAATCAAAGAATAAACACTAGGACGATCGTGCAAAAGCTCCTGGAATCATCCGAACTTGAAGAACGATTGTTCTCTTCACCAAAGAAAACTTAGAAGATTTCCAAAAGTTACACAAGTGACCCTCAAGAATTTTTTCCCTATTTTTGGACTTCTTCTTTTTTTCACTATAATGATTTTGTGTTTGCTTGTCAATATCTCAGTAGTTTCATAGTTATGTTTTAGGGTTTCCCAGAGAAACAAGTTTGATAGTTAGGATTATTATAAAGAGTTAATAATTGTTAAGTTCTTAGTCTAGACTTATTTTTAATGTTTGAAATAAACTGACCACTTAGTTCATGATTTTTGGTTGATAAACACAAAAGGATTTGATATAGAAATCCGACATAGCCTAGATTGCTTGTGAGAGTGTTGTCTTAGATGTTTATGAACTTATCAAATCTTGACTTAATGTATGTCTAAATTATCTAAATATGGTGGAAGTTTGACTTTAGTAATTCGAGCATAAGAATTTAATACTTTAAGAGGAAATTAATCTATATTTTTCTTTTGAGTAGAGAACTATTTTCACTATAAAATCTTTGCATGATAATCTAAGTTTCTAAACCTGACTACATGTGGATTTTCTATTGCCTAACCTTCGCTTATTGAGTTTACTTCGTTTTAGTTGCTGTTTTTATTTACTATCATTTACAAAACAACCATTTTATTCTGTCTTACCTTAATTCGATCTAAAACTAAAAGTGTACTTTATGATTTTTGTGGAATATGGCCCTATATATGCTTTAGCAATATGTTCTATGGCGTGTAGTTTTAGGATCAAATCCTGAGCCTATATGAGTTTTGGCGCCATTGTTGGAGACCAATAATGTCTTTTAAATTTTCTTTAAAGTTTAGACTAAGATTTTTTTCCCCAGTTCTCACACGTTTCTTTCTTCTTTATTTTGTATTTACAAGTGCATGACCAGAAGATCTGTCAAGTCCAAGGAATTGCTCAACCCCACTAACGCAAAACTCACGAAGATATAGTGCTCAAATTGGAAAGTAAAGAAGAACGCAATATCATCATCTTCGATAGCAGATATTTCTCAAGCAAATCCGGTCGATCTCGAAGGTCAACTCAACGTACCTCCTCATAGAAAAACAATATACTTATCAACCCTTTGGGAGAGAAAATAACAATCAAGCACACAATGTGAAATAACCAGCTGGTAATGGTAATCAAAATGTTAGACCGAACTACATTCTTGTGGACAATCCACGAGAACCGGTCATCAACCGCCCAACTCCTCAAAGACCTCTTGTTGGGGGATTTCAACAACCTTGAAGCGTTCTGTGCTAATAGGAATGTTATTCGTTCTGGTCATCCTCAACATCAGGATTTCCAATTCCCTTTTCAACTCCTTTAGTTATTGTTTATACACTGAGCATCCCATAGATCACATTGATAGCTTTGAAGACATCTGCAGCACTACTCAAATCAATGAAGTTTCGAGAGATTAGATGATGTGCAAGTTATTCAATCACTTTCTAGTTGAAAAAGCTCTTACGTGGCTAAAACCTCTACCAGCTAACTCTACTGAGACTTGGGAAGAATGTAGATCCAATTTTCTCAGTCACTTCTACACCACCACCAGGACCAACACTCTGTAAAAAAAGTCATCTCAGTTTCAGCAAGGCCCTGTAGAATCATTCTATGAGGCTTGGGAAAAGTTCAGAGAGTATCTTTGCGATTAACTTCACCATGGCTTCTCTAAGCTGAATCTACTCAACATCTTTTACAATGGTGTATATCACAGGTACCAACTCACTTTGGATACAACTAGCAATGGTGACTTCATGACCAAATCTGTCCAAGATGCATATCAGCTGATAGAGAACCTAGCTTCAAGCAATAATAATTACTACCCCGACTACTATAGAAGAGCTAAGGGACCCACTTTTGAATCTTATGAACGTGCATAAGTGAAAGGAATGCTTTCTCAACTTCTAAAGATCCAATAAAAGCATGGTAGCTTTCTTGTAGAGGTAGAAGATGTACAAGCTAATTATTTTGTTTTAAAAGCCCCAGAAGTTGAACAAGAACAAGTTAACTACTTGAATTGTCAAAAGGGTTCAACCAAGGGTTTAGGAATCATCCTAACATTTATTATCAAAGCACCAATGTAGAGAATCCCCAGGACCAAGTGTACCCTCAACAAAAGATACTTTTGCATCATCGGGGCACTTTTCAACAAAGTACTCAACATGTTTTCCAACAAGCAACTCCACGTCAAGCTCAGCAAGATAACAAGATGGAAGCAATGCTCAAGCTAATCTTGGAAGGTCAACAACAAACTAAAAGGAATAACAGTGTCAAGATAGACATCATGTACAATGACTTGAACAACAAATTTGAGTTATTGTCCACTCATGTCAAGAAGCTCGATTTGCAAGTAGCTCAAACTGCAGATTCTGTGAGGAGACAAGCTGGCATTCTCCTAGGAAAAGTCAAAGATAATCTAAAAGGATATTGTAAGTCCACAATTTCTCCTAAAGAGAACGTGACTGTTGATGAGATGGTTAAAGATGTAGATCTGGAAAATTTTGGAAAAGATGCAGACAATGGAGAACAATCTTCTCATTGAGAATAATCGATCCTTGGAGTTCTGGAGAAGCAGAATGATCGTTCTATTCCAGAACGATTGTTCATACGGTGAAAAATTCCACATATACTTTAGAACGAACGATCTAATCTAGATCGATTGTTCCAAATCAAGTTGAAGCATTCGTAGCAAGAGAATGATCGTTCTCACCTAGAACGATCGTTCCCCTCCCAGTTAAAAAAACTGTATCATGCTTTGAAGATGATATGATGGTCTGTAGAAACCCAATTTTATCGCTCAAGAAGATGCGTAAATAGAAGATCTTGGAGAATTCTTGATTACATATTTCATCAATGAGGTAGATTTCAAAGACTCACTATGCGATACATATGCCAATGTGAATGCCATGTTTAAAGCTGTTGCATAATAGATAGGCATCTCAGGTATCAATCCCTATAAGGTACCTCTTAATCTTTCTAATGAATCTATCATATCTTCGAATAGGTTCATATCTGATATGTTGGTAAAAGTTGGAGGTTGTCTGGTTCCTGTTGATTTTCATGTCTTAAAGATGAATGAAAATTCATATAAGACTATAATTCTAGGGAGACCTTTTCATCTGTAGGAGTTGTTGTTGATCTTCCAAACCAACGTATATTTCTAACAAAATTTAGGAAAATGGTTTTCTACCCAGCATTTCCTTGAAAGAGTCTCTAGAATCTCTGTGGTCAAAGAAGAGAATATGGAGCATGAATATCAAGTAGAGAGTACTGTTAAGGGTGCAGTTAATGAAGTTTTGCATGGAGAATCACATGTCTCGAAAGGGGATGCATAAACCAAGGTCAAGGAGAAAAAGAAAGTGAAACTAAAGTGAAACAAATGAGTTCCTCAAATAACTTTAGTGCCTCATGGATTAGTTGGAAACGTGATCGAATACAAGGTGAAAAATAAAGGTACTTCAAAGACCTTCTCAAAGGTTAGAGAATTCTTCACCCTAGAACTTAAAGAGAAAGGAACAGAGGTTGCAAAGGATGTGTTGGGTAAGGTTTTGAAGCTAAAGATATCACATTTTGGAGCCTATTATGGAGCGAACCCTAATGTTAATCCAACCTACACTTACGAGGTAAGTTCGTCAAGTTAATGACGTTAAACAAGCGCTAATTGGGAGACAACCCACTAATTGGTGTTTTAGATTAGTTGTTTTGAGTTTTGAGTTTTGAGTCTTAGTTTATTTTTCTTACTAACTTATTGATTTTCAGTTTTGAGTTCTTTGTGCCTTAGAATGATTTTCAAGTGATTTTTGTACTTTACTCAGATATGAAGAAGGATCATTTTCTAACATAACGATCATTCTAACGTTGTTTGAAATTGCACGTCTTTTCATGACAATTGTTCCTATGTAGAAAGATCTATCTAATAAAATGGATATTCTGGAAAATATAGAATGATCGTTCTTGTGTAGAACGACCGTTCTACTTTTCAATCAACATCATCCGTAGGAATAAAATGATCGTTCCATGATGGAATGATCGTTCCTAAGTTTCCGGAAAAATTCAGTTGTAGAGAACGATCGCTCTTTTAGAGAATGATCGTTCTCTTAGAGAATGATCCTTCTCTTTCTCAGGTAACTACTAAAATTAGCTTTGAACTCATGTTTTTGTTAATTTCCTTATGTCTTATTCCTTATCTTGAATTTATTTTCACTATGAGACGGTGTAAAGAACTTTTGGGGGAGGGTATATAACTAACGATATATTTGTGTTGTTTTGAATGTTTTGTCATTTTGATGAAAATTTTCAAAAAATTTCGTTTCTGATTTAGTTGAGTATAATCGAGTCGAAGAAATTATGACTAGAATATGTGATGATTACTAGTCTAGTGTAAGTCTAGAACCATTTGTACATTTAATAATTAGCACGATGTATACAAGCATTGTGTACAGAATATTGTGTATGTATGCTGCATGATACGCAAGGTTATACACACAAGCATCATGTACATGACGTTATACACATGCTGAATGATACACGACATTGTACACATACTGAATAATCATTGTGTATATCGAATAGATAGCATCATGTACACAAAGTGTCGTGTACACAGACGTCATGAATTTTGTTTTTTTCCTATGTCCAAATTAAACAAAACAAATGTCTATTTATAAAGTATAAAAAATTAAGAATTTTGGTATAATTTTTAGTTTTTTGGATATATATATTATCAAGTAATTGGTTTTTTAAAGATTGGAGGTGAAAAAAGCAAATGTCAACATGTGATACATGTCACGTGAGAGAAAATGGTAGAGTATAATTATATTAAAAAATAAGGGTATAATGGAGACAAAAGTTTTCTCTTTCCTCTCTAAAGTACACCAAAACACAAAATCACCTAAAGTGTAATTACTTCTCTCAAAGTACACCTCCATGAAATTGAGCATAATGAAAATAGTTCTCAACACGAAAAACATAACTAGATCAATCTCCTCTCGGAGTACTATGTTTGAATCATCATATACAAATCTCGCATGTCTAATAATCCAATCAAGCATTAAGTTCATATTCAATTGTTCATAGACATTCAAGACAACACTCTCTCTAAGAAAGAACATCTACTCATCTAGAGTAGATCAGATCCCTAAACCAAGTCTCTTTGCGTTTATTAATCTAAGATCAATGGATTAGTTAGCTACTCTAATTCATACATTAAGAACAAATCTAGACTAAGAACCTAACAATTTCAATTCATTATCTTAAACCCTAACTAACAAACATGGTTTCCCTGGGAAATCCCTAAAACTTAACAAGGCGACCACTCATACATAGCTAAGCAATCAATAAGCATAGAAGAAGAAAACATATTCAAAAACCAGATCAAATTAATAATATTAAAAGAGTTCATCATTCTGATCCAAAATACAGGGTATGAATTCGTCTCTCTGTAAAAGCTCTAAATACTCAAATAAAAGTGTAGAGTAAAAAGAAAATAAAACCAAGACTAGGGCTTTTATAGTTCTAAAAAAGGAATAAAAAATAAAATCAAATAAGGAAAAATCTTGATAAGTCTTGAGGGCGATTTCATAAATTTGAAAATTCTCCATTTATTCTCGGCTACATGGATCGATCGATCCCTTTAGGGGGGATCGACCTTTTCACATATACTGCATATGCTTCTTTTGCGAGACAGTTTGATCAGTCTTTAGTAAAATCACCATAACTTTTGATTGTACCATTGGATTGAGTTCAAACCGCTTCTATATGAAAGCTAACTCATGGGGCTATATTGTGTCAAAATTTCAGCTCAATCCATCCATGGGAACATATTCAAAAATTGGTAGACTTTTGACCTTTCTGCCAAACTCTGCATATGCATATGCCAATTTGCATCTAAAACACCCCGAACACCTAGAATCCTGAAAATATGCCAAAAATACAAGAGAAAATTGTGATGATGCCAAATAGCAAGTAAATATCCACTATAAGACATTAAAACTGAGTAACTCAACTCCCCCAGACTTAGATATTTTCTTGTCCTCAAGTAAAACAAAAGTCAAATCCAGAGAAGAGGTTTGAAACCGGACCACACATGAATTTGCAGAATCTCAGCAACCCCAAGTTTAGAAATTAAAAACTAAAAGACACTAATCCTAGACAACCATTACAAATAAACTGTTTACCGCCACCTAACTAACAACATGCTTTCTACTCTAAATCTCAAATCAATAAAACCATCAAATCATTTCAACTAGCTCTCTAAATTCAATTAAGTACATAATAGCATTCTCACATATGGAGTATCAATAAATGCGCTTAAATACTTTTTCTATCAAAGCGCCTATACCAAACAAAGCATCAATCGACTTCTGGTCCTGACCCTTTTTCCCCTTTTCTCACTTCGTTTTCTTTTTTTTCTTTTTATATTCTTCTCTTTTTTTCTTAGCAGCCGGTTTTATGGGATGAGGAAACAAATTTCGAGGTCTAGTATTCAATTCTTTTTTACCGTTTTTCATTGAAGGGAATGAGAGAAAGGATCTGTATCATACTGAAAGAACTTGTCGGTTTTACAGAGAACTGAAGAGAAATGTACCTAACTTTCAAAGTATTACCAACACAAGCAAGATAATTTAAGATTAAATTAAGTCATATCCAAATAGAGCTAGCATCAAATCATCAATCCATCCAAAAGAATCAAAACTGTCAAAAGCATATCAATCAATCAATTGAGTTCTATATCTATCACAACAATTAATTCTAAATTAGTAATCAAATAGAGTTCAATACTAAACGCTCATTAGGATAATAATCATCACATATTAGGGTCATTGTTCCTTTGACTCGAATAAATCAAAAACGAAAATTTTTGAAAAATTTCATCAAAATGACGAAACATCCAAAATGACACAAAACATAGTTAGTAGCTATATACCCTCCCCCAAACTTACTTCACACCGTCCTAGTATGAAAATAAATCAAAAATAAGGAATAAGACCAGACTAATAGAAAATGACTAAAAAACATGAGTTCAGAGTTCTTTTGGAACTTACCCGTAAAGGAGATCGATCGATCTATGGAAGGAACGATCGATCTTTACATACGATTTTGTCCAGGGATTTTTAGATCGATCGATCAATGCACGTAACGATCGATTTGTACCTTTGAGAAGAACATGATACTTTCCCAAATCACAAAGAACTCAAAACTAAAAATCAATAAGTTAGTAAACTAAAGCTAAGTTGATTCAAAAACTAAAAAAACTATTCTAAAACACCAAATAGTGGGTTGCCTCCCACTCAGCTTGTTTAACGTCACTAGCATGACGAACTTACCTCTTAAGCTGGGGTAGTGTTAGCATCGAGAGACGCTCCATAACAGGGTCCAAGAGTGGACATTGTTAACTTCAGAACTTTCCCCATCACATTATTTGCCACATCGGTCCCCTTATCTTGAAGCTCTAAGGTGAAAAAGGCTTTAACCTTTGAGAAAGGCTTTGAAGTACTTTTGCTCTTCACCTTATACTCGACCGCATCTCCATCAATTGCCCGAGGGATCAGAATCACTTGAGAACTTTTCTTGACCTTCTTTAAGTTCACCCGCTCCTTGCTTTTGACCTTTGGGAGTTCATTCCTTGTCAGGACTTGAGATTCTCTATTGAAGACTTCTTTAAACGCACCCTTAAGATGAGGTTTGATATGACATTCATGCTCCATCTTTCCTTCCTTAACCACTGTGATCTTAGACATATCATATTGGAGAACTACTGGATAGAAAAATCTTTTCTCGACTTTGGTTATGGAGATCCCTGATTAGGCATATCAACTATAGCTCCTACAGATGCTAGAAAAGGTCTACCCAGAACTAGTGACATATCTGAATCCCATTCATCTCCAAAATATGAAAATCAACAGGAACTAGACAACCTCCAACTTGTACCAGCAGATAAGAGATGAATCCATTCGAAGTTATAGTGGAATCATCAGCAAGTTGAAAGGACGTTTTAGATGGGTTAATACATGAAATTCTCAGTTTCTCTACAACAACTTTTGACATGACACTCACATTAGCACTTTTATCGCAGGGGGAGTCGGCTAATTCATACTTGAACTAATATGGTAATAGTGGTTTTGGAGGGGTACTATCAATTCCTAATCACACTATCGTATCGTTGTAGTGGTCAT